>JAWPHD010013664.1:0-66625 GCA_037043455.1 Cyrtodaria siliqua | reverse complement strand
TATAAAGCGAACGTTTCTTGAAGTATCACACTTCTCCCTGGCCGATTGGCTAACAACGTTGCGTTGTTAAACCTTTGCCTTTCACCGCTGCGGGTTCGAATTCCACTGGGAGCTTGACTTGTAAGTGAGGAAGTGTCGATTCCTAAAGATGGCGGGAGGTGTACAGTACTGGTTCTACCCAGGAAAAGTGGGTAGTCTGCCTCCACCACAAAAAATCGACCGTCATATATAACCTTGCATGTGTTGAAAATGACGTAAAACACCATACACACAAAGAAACACATTTATGAAACATTAAATTTACACCTCGATTGATAAATCCAATATTAGTTTGACTAAATCTTCTTGCTATATTTAAGTAACAGGTAATCATATTTGGTTTAAACAGTATTTATTCAAGAAATGTGATGAACAATGTTTCGTACAGGATTTGAAAACAAGTTTTCGATTTCGATGAAAACTTATGTAAATTCATCTCCTTATGATCATCATCTAATTTAATCATATTTGGAAGTTATTCGTTTTTTCTACCACAAGTGTAAATATTTTAATGGTGCAGTATATATATATATATATAAATAAAAAAATTGCTTTGAATTGCAGATATGGAAGTTATGAACAATGTAACAAATTTAAAACAAGAAACAAGATTGTCATGTGTCCTTTTAAACTTAGTTTTCTTTTAAAGTTTGCTTTTACCATTGTAGAGATTAAAAAGAAGCAGTCAGAACAGTATTACTACTACACCGAGAATAACTTCATGGACATGTATTCAGCAAAAAAAGAATTTCTGTTGGATGATAAGTAAGTCTCCCTTTTTGTGTCGCCTATGTCCCCATCTGATGGGGGCAAACTTAAGGTCAAGTGTCTACCAAGAAAACACCGCCAAACTGGTGGCGCCAGATAGACTTGAACACGGGTCCTCCGGTTTCACACATCGACACATAAATAGGTCATATTGTGCACAACATTTTGAAACACTTCTCATGTATACAAAACAGCTATAGAGACCACCTCTATTAAGAGACCACCTGCTGTAAGAGACCACCTCTGTTAAGAGACCACCTCTATTAAGAGACCACCTCCGTTAAGAGACCACCTCTATTAAGAGACCACCTCTGTTAAGAGACCACCTCTATTAAGAGACCACCTCTATTACCACCTGCTGTAAGAGACACCTATATTAACCTGCTGTAAGAGACCACCTGCTGCAAGAGACCACCTATATTAAGAGACCACCTCTATTAAGAGACCACCTGCTGTAAGAGATCACCTCTATTAAGAGACCACCTGCTGTAGGAGACCACCTCTATTAAGATACCACCTCTATTACCACCTGCTGTAAGAGACCACCTATATTAACCTGCTGTAAGAGACCACCTGCTGTAAAAGACCACCTCTATTAGGAGACCACCTCTATTAAGAGACCACCTGCTGTAAGAGACCACCTCTATTAAGAGACCACCTGCTGTAAGAGACCACCTCTATTAAGAGACCACTTCTATTAAGAGACCACCTGCTGTAAGAGACCACTTCTATAAAGAGATCACCTGCTGTAAGAGACCACCTGCTGTAAGAGACCACCTCTATTAAGAGACCACTTCTATAAAGAGACCACCTGTTGTAAGAGACCACCTCTATTAAGAGACCACCTCTATTAAGAGACCACCTCTATTAAGAGACCACCTGCTGTAAGAGACCACCTCTATTAAGAGACCACCTGCTGTAAGAGGCCACCTCTATTAAGAGACCACCTCTGTTAAAAGACCACCTGCTGTAAAAGACCACCTGCTGTAAGAGACCACCTGCTATAAGAGACCACCTCTATTAAGAGACCACCTCTATTAAAAGACCACCTGCTGTAAGAGACCACCTGCTATAAGATACCACCTCTATTAAGAGACCACCTGCTATTAAGAGACCACCTCTATTAAGAGACCACCTCTATTAAGAGACCACCTGCTGTAAGTAAGAGACACCCTCTATTAAGAGACCACCTGCTGTAAGAGACCACCTGCTGTAAGAGACCACCATTCCAGTGGTATTGTTTTACATTAAACTGCACCTGCATTAAGAAACCACCTGTGTTAACAGATCGATATTGCTGTTCCTTTTAGGGTTCTCTTAATACGTGTTTGACTATATTTACTTCTTGAAATCTTTTCCTATGACTTGTTTGACAAGGCCCATCAGATCTACATATATATTTACTTATTTCATTATTTTCAGTGACTTGTCAAATGTAAAAAAAATCAGAAGAAAAAGTCCATTCAGTTCAAGGGAAAAGGGAAAGCACATAACAGTTGCTGAAAATAACTTCATTGAAGTAGCCTTCACTGAAGATATAAGGCAAATGTAAGTACCAGTCTGACTAAGGTATAAGGCAAATGTAAGTACCAGTCTGACTAAAGATATAAGGCAAATGTAAGTACCAGTCTGACTAAAAATATAAGGCAAATGTAAGTACCAGTTTGACTAAGATATAAGGCAAATGTAAGTACCAGTCTGACTTTCTACTCAGGCTTGTCCAAAATATAGGGTGTGGCTTATATAGGGAAGAAAAAATTGGTTACAAGCCCAGAACTAGTGGGTTCTGAAAATCCACCAACCCTTATTTAGAAAGATTATTCCTTGGAGCCGCATCCATCGTCCGTTCTTTCCATGTGACATTTTTTAAAAGATTTGTTTTAAAGACATACAAGAAAGTAACTATCTCTCTATGTTCTTATGCTTTCATTTAAAGTAATAAAACGGTGGTCGGATGTTTTGATCATTCATAAATATGTCAGTATTCCTTTATCACTCATTTGTAGAGCAATTGCAAAATGGGGAAGTATGGAAAAGCTGCAGGAAGAGAAGGACAGACGACAATACAGTGGTTGCGGTATGTTTATATACATCATGTCATTGTCTTCATATTTGTGTTGCTTTTGTGACAAGGCCTATACACTGGACTGGAGTATGGCTTATGCTTAGGGACTATTTTATGTGAATAGTAATCAGGCTTACATTAGGGACTATTTTGTGTGAGTAGTACTCGGGCTTTCACCTTGGGCACTATTTTATGAGAGCAGTGATCGGGCTTACACTAAGGGCACTATTTTATGAGAGTAGAGATCAGGCCTACACTTTGGGCACTATTTTATGAGAGTAGTGATCAGACTTACACTTGGGGCACGATATTATGAGACTAGTGATCACTGATCAGGCTTACACTTAAACCCCAGCGTTCGGTAGGCACTACCACCATTATGTATACACTGTAGCCAGTTAGTATTTTGTCTGCTTCAAGATACGGGTTCAGCATTCTGACAATCACTGATCTTATTTTTACAGGTACAGCTATTAATAGATGCACTAACATACAAAATTTGACAGGAATAAACATTTTGTTCTAGAAAGTACAGAAAATAAATACATTATATAATTATTTTGATATATCTGTTCAGAGTAATGTTTAGTGTATTTACATGTCCAATTTTATGATTTAAAAATGCTTTATTATTTATTTTGTGATTAAACCTCTGCTGTGTAATGCATAAAATTTCTCTGGGGCCATTTTGAGGTTTTTATACTCAACCCTGGCCTTTCAGGCACTATTTTATGAGAGGAGTGATCAGGTTTACACTGGGGGACTATTTAATGTGACAAGATGACCCCTATTGAATTTGAGATCAGTGGGTCAAAGGTCAAGGGACCCGATAATGAAAAACCTTGTCCGCTCCATAACTCCTCTCCCCCTGAAGCAAATCTCACAAAACTTCATAGGTGAACTGCCTGTGGTGAGAGGATGACCCCTATTGATTTTTAGCAGAGCTTATGCCGTGGTGCGGCGTCCGTCTGTCTGTAAACTTTTTTTGTGGCGACTACTCTGAAACTACTGGACGGGTTTTCATGAAACTTCAGAGGAATGTTGCTCTTGATGTCTAGTTTGATTCCAGATGGCCGCCACAGCTAAAAATAGATTTTAAAAATGCGATTTTGTGGCGACTATTTCTCAAAAAACACAAGTGATATTGATTTTTAACCTATACCAAAATGACTGGAACGACATGTAGTTGGTCTTAACCAAAGTTCATTTTGATTGAGTTATATAATAAAAACTTGTGGCTACTCCTCGGAAACTACCGATGGAATTTCATGGAACTTGACAGGAATGTTGCTCTTGATGACTAGTTGATCCTAGCAAAAATTCAGGTCGGTAGGAAATTCAAGATGGCCGCCACTGCTAAAATAGATTTTAAAAATGAGACTTTGTGGCGACTACTTCTCACAAACCGTAAGTGATATTGAATAGGAACCTTTACCAAAATTACTGGTGCAACATGTTCTTGGTCCTAACCAAGATTCATTTCGAAGCCATGTCAAACATGGCAGTCAGTGGCCATCTTTGTTTACATAGAGTTATATAGGAAAAACTTGTGGCGTCTACTCCTCTGAGAATATTTGAGGATTTTCATGAAACTTAACAGAAATGTTGCTCTTAATGTCTAGTTGATCCTAGCAAAATTTCAGGTGGGACGGAAATGGCAGCCATGGCTAAAAATAGATTTTTAAAAGTCAAGTTTGTAGTGACTACTTCGTGAAAACTATAAGTGATATTGATATGGGACTTTTTCGAAAATGATCAACATGACATGATATTGGTCCTTGTTGAACATTATTTTGTTGCGGCATTAAACATGGCCACCAGTGGCCATCTTTGTTTACATACAGTGATATAGTAAAAACTTGGAAGCCCGCTACTCCTCTAAAACTACTTGACAGATTTTCTTGAAACCACAGGAATGCTGATCTAGCTATTAGAACATATCAGTAGAGCTTCAAGGTCATTGACCTCTTGTTAGGTCAGTAGGTCCTGGTCACCTGGACCCGATAATGAAAAACCATGTCCTCTCCGTAACTCCTGTCCCCCTGAGTTAAATCTCATGAAACTTCATGAGTGAACTGTCTGTGGTGAGAGGATGACCCCTAGTGATTTTGAGGACTGTAGGTTAAAGGTCAAGGTCACCAGAACCTGATAATGAAAAACCTTGTCTGCTCTGTAACTCCTCTTCCCCTGAAGCAAATTTCATGAAACTTCATAGGTAGACTGACTGTGGTGAGATGATGACTCCTATTGATTTTGAGGCCAGTAGGTCAAAGGTCAAGCTCACCGGGACCCGACCATGAAAATCATTGTCCACTCTGTAACTCAACTCCCCCTAAAGCAAATCTCGTGAAAATTTGTGGGTAGACTGCCTGTAATGAGAGGATGACTTCTATTGATTTTGAGGTCAGGAGGACAAAGGTCAAGGTCATCGGGACCTGACTATGAAAATCTTTGCCCACTCTGTAACTCCTCTCCCCCTGAAGCAAATCTCATGAAACTTCATTGGTGGACTGACTGTGGTGAGGGGATGACCTCTATTGATTTTGAAATCAGTAGGTCAACGGTCAAGGTCACTGGGACCCGATAATGAAAAAAACTTGTCTGCTCCATAACTCCCCCTCCCCCTTGAGAGGACGACCCCTATTAATTTTGAGGTCAAAGGGCTTTGTTACTAGGACCCGGCCATGAAAAACCTTGTCCGCTCCATAATGCCTCTCCCCCTGAAGCAACGCTCATGAAAGGAACATTCACACATATTTAACACAAAATTCTTTCTTTTTTTTTTCTTTTTTTTTTTTTTATTCATACATTTACATGAAAATCCTATTCCACTGTATCTTTACTCAAACGGGTGGGGAATGTGGGGGGCCTGGTAGCGGGGGTATATTGGTTTCCCTTAAAAGGCAACAGCTTCAGTTTTTTTTGTTATGAAAACTCATATCCTGAAACTTTTTGTTTCTTTAAAAAAGTTTGGCTATATATGCACATAATGACAATCAATAGCCACATCAGCCAATATATAAAGGTCAAGGCCTCTTTCAAGGTAATAGTTTTAGTTCAAAGGTATTATTTTGATCTTAACATTCCCTATAACCTGTTTGACAATTCTGAAGGAAGGCCCCTCAAAGTTACACACATGCTCCATGTAAAGCACCCATCAAGTGCCAGTCAGACATGTCTTGACAGTTTTTCAGATATCTTTTGGTTGCCATAAACTTTCATCTTGTTTACACAATAACTGTCCATATTTCTTTCCATCTGTCTCGAACATATTGCATGTCTCCTCCCACAGTTTTCCACTTATTGTTACACATGTTTACAGGATGGCTAACTTTGATGCCAAGATCTGCATATTGATACCGCATAAAAGTTGAACATGTCTTTCCAGAGTTGCGGCCCTTTCTTTCTTGAAATATTCCTTAAAAATGACGTTTGTGTCTAACTTATCCCATTATTTTTCAAGGATTGTTATGACTATTGCAAGATGTTTGAAACTTTCACTTTGATTCGAAGATGTACATATTGATTTGGTGCAAAATTGAATATGTATTACTGGAGTTACGGCCCTTTTTCTTCTTCAAATATTGCTTGAAAAGGGTTGGTGGGTCTAACTTCTACCACTGTTTTCCTTGAATTGTTGCAGAATATTACAGGATGTTTCACTTCCATGCAAAGATATGCATATTGATTTATTGAACATGTATATCGGGAGTTATGTCCCTTTTTTCTTCAAATATTGCTTAAAAGTGGCATTACATATGACCTCCCATAGTTTGAACAGTTTGTTAAACTATTTTACAGGAGTGTTCACTATGATGACAAAGTGTGCATATCAATCCGGTGTATAAATTGAACATTTATTCCCGGTGAGCCTTTTTTTCTTCACATTTTTAGCTCTACTGATCAGAGATCAGCAGAGCTTATGCCATGGTGTGGTGTCCGTCATCCATCTGTCCATTCGTCCGTAAACGTTTTTTGTAGCGACTACTACTCCGAAGTTACTTGACGGATTTTCATGAAACTTCACAGGAATGTTGCTCTTGATGTCTAGTTGATCCTAGCAAGATTTCAGATCGTCCGGAAATTCAAGATGGCCACCACGGCGAAAAATAGATTTAGAAAACTATAAGTGATATTGATATGGGACTTTTTCTAAAATGATCAGCATGACATGATGTTGATCCTTGTAAAAAATTATTTTGATTCAACATTAAAGGGGTTGATGCACTATTTTCGAACAGGATTGATTTAAAAGGACGAAAAAGCTGAAAGAATTTTCAAAATGTCATGAAAAATAAAGGAGGTGTGACCTATTGAAAATTTGCAAAGAACATAAATGGAGGCGGCCATCTTTGAACGATGACTTCATCGCGCCGTTTTACCATATATGGCATATTGACAAAATGTATTTTAAAGCAAAGAAAACCACTGCAAATTAATTAAAAATAAATATACAGATGTAAAATGTATACATTTTAGTATTATTTTTCATTTGCAGTGATTTTCTTTGCTTTAAAAGACATTTTATCAATATGCCATATATGGCAAAAATGCAAGATGACTTCATCGTTCAAAGATGGCCGCCTCCATTTATGTTTCTTTGCACATTTTCAATAGGTCATATCTCCTTTACTTTTCATGGCATTTTGATAATTCTTTCAGCTTTTTTCATGTTTTTCAGAGCCCTTTAAAATAAACTGTGTTTGAAAATAGTGCATCAAACCCTTTAAACCTGGCCGCCAGCTGACATCTTTTTTTACATAGAGTTATATAATAAAAACTTGTAGCAACTACTCCTCTGAAACTAGGCGACGGATTTTCATGAAACTTCACAGGAATTTTTGCTCTTGATGTCTAATTGATCCTAGCAAAATTTCAGGTCAGCCGGAAATTTAAGATGGCTGCCACGGCTAAAAATAGATTAAAAAAAAAGTTTTTAGCAACTACTTCTTGAAAACTATAAGTGATATTGATATGGGACTTTTTCTAAAATGATCAGCATGACATGATGTTGATTCTTGTCAAAAATTATTTTGATTCGACATTAAACATGGCTGCCAGTGGCCATCTTTGTTTACATAGAGTTATATAATAAAAACTTGTAGCAACTACTCCTCTGAAAGTACTTGACAGATTTTCATTAAACTTCATAGGAATGCTGATCTAGCTATCAAAAACCTATCATTAGAGCTGCAAGGTCATCGACCTCTTGTATTATGGCTTCTGTCTAAATTCTCTCATAGTTTTCCACAGATTGTTACGAAATTTTACTGGATGGTTCATATGATGCCAAAATACAAGGGGTTTTATATTATATTGTCAAGAAACAATGCTGTATTCCCAAATATGGTTGTCGTGTTTACCTGGGTTTTTGGCTTATTGGGCGTTAAAAGGAAGGGTGGTGTTACATTTGAATTAATAATTTGAATAATATTTTAATGATTTTTAAAAGTCATATATAGAGGATCTTACATGAGTGACTGTGTATTATTGATTTTAATAAACGAGTTGGAAAAAATGATAGGATACGAGGCTCTGCCGAGTATTCTGTCTTTTTATCCAACGAGTTTATTAAAGTCAATAATACACAGTCACGAATGTAAGATTCTGTTTATCACATAACACACCTACGACGTGATAGTTTCACTTGGTTAAATGTCCTCAATTTACATTATATGTGGCGGCAATTTGTAAGAGAATTCATGATGTTGTTTACATGGCATCGCTATGTTACGCGGCTGTTAATGTGTTCGACCCACAAATAATGCGACACCTTAAACCAAATGTAACATTTTATGAAGTAAGATTTCAAATAATGATAATTAGTTAAGGTTATCACATGGAGCGGTCACAATTATACAAGTATGTGTTATCAAACAATATGGGGGCGTTAGGAATTTCATTTAGTATTACGAAATGCATATGACCGGTACATACCGTATGCTTTTCTATTATTCACAAATGACCTAGTATTATTTTAGTAATGATTTAGAGAAAATACGCAATTTGTTCAATAAATCACTCTCAAAACATTTCATATTTCAGAAGAAACGGCTGAAGATGCCATTGTAAGTTGAAGTTACTTCTATATTTACCATTCTGAAAAAGAGATTTTGATCTTTTTCATTTTGCTTGCCTCTGATGTTAATGCAGCATTACTAATGCAGATCATGTATTCATCTTGTGAGTTGGTAAAGTAAGTAGATTGTAACCATGCTACTGCTGTCAACATAGCAGCATAACACTGCGTAACACTCAACCTATCCTGAAATCATTTTTTGTTGCTGTTTCCGAACCAAGGATTTCAGGTTGGTAGGTGATTTTTAGCTCTGCTGGCCAGAGCAGAGCTTATTTTATGGCGAGTTGTTCGTCGTCCGTCTGTTAACTTTTACCTCGTTAAGACAACAGGGCATTCCTTTTTCATCCAATCTTTACCAAACTTTAACAGATTCTTAATATCAATGAAAGCTCGGACAAGTTCGGAAAACACTCAAAATCGGACCAGTAACAGCGGAGTTATGGCCCTTGATTTAGTTAAAAACGCTTTATTTTGCCTCAAGAGGGGCTTCATTTTTCATCCGATCTTTACCAAAGTTAACAGATTGTTAATATCAATGAAAGCTTGTACAAGCTTAAAAAAACAGCCGTATCGGACCAGTAACAGTGGAGCGATGGCCCTTGATTTAGTTAAAAATGCTATATTTTGCCTCGTTAAGAAGATAGAGCATTAATTTTTTCGTCCAATCTTTATCAGACTTATCAGATCGTTAATATCAATGATGGCCCTTGATTTAGTTGAAAATGCTAAATTTTGCCCCGTTAACACAATAGGGCCTTCATTTTTCATCCGATCTTTACCAAACTTTATCAGATTGTTAATATCAATGAAAGCTTGGATAAGTTTGAAAAACAGCTGGATTTTGTGTGAGTTATTGCCCTTGATTTAGTTAAAAATGCTATATTTTGCCTCGTTAAGACAACGCATTCCTTTTTCATCCAATCTTTACCAAACTTTACCTGATTGTTAATATCAATGAAAGCTCAGACAAGTGCAAAAACCAGCTGTATCGGACCAGTAACAGCGGAGTTATGGCCTTTGATTTAGTTAAAAACGTTATATTTTGCCTCATTAAGATGATAGGGCCTTCATTTTTCATCCAAACTTTACCAATCTTTACCAGATTGTTACTGTCATTGAAAGCTTGGACAAGTTTGAAAACCAACCAAATCGGATTAGTAACACCGGAGTTATGGTCCTTGATTTAGTTAAAAATTGCTGTATTTTTGCCTCGTTAAGATGAAAGGGCCTTCATTTGGCTGGATTTAAATGAAACTTTGCAGGGATGATCAGTACCATGCCTAGTTGTACATATCGTCACCGTATGGCCCTTTAAATGTTTTCAGTGCTCACACTGGCCATTTTAAATTAAATAGCTACACATTTTTTTAGCTAAGAAAATAATAGCCAACTTTAATGTATTTTTCTTTTTGTCACCACTTTCTCCAAGCAAAAGAAGTAGGAGCCTAGACTAGAATTCATTTAAAAGTAGGATTCCAGGACCTCCTTACACATTGATAAAACAAAGAATGATGGATTAAATAATGAATAGAAATATACTTTATGTATCTGTCATCTATATATCGTTTTTCTTTCCACCAACATGTATTTGTAAAGGACAGTTTTTCTCATTCGATTATGTAAAAAAAAAAAATCCGAAATTATGTACCATCCGAAGTACTATGAAACCGCACTTTTACGGCCCGAAAATTTCAAAACATTTAATCGAAATACCATCAATTACGAACTTTTTTCATGCATTAATGTGTTTTGAATGCCAACAATGGTCTTTCTTATCAAAGGGGAAAGAAAACACAACCCTAATAGTAGGATAATGTAGTTTTATGTCATTAATTGTCGATCTCAAAGTTGTGACAAATTGAAACTGCCGACACGAAGCCAGGCACAATATTCAAACTTCTTATTGTTTCAATGTTTTAATTACTTTATTGCAAGTGTTTTCACAGTTCACAATACACATGGGAGTTTGCTACCTATCGAGATCATGATGGGATAGCTATTAATGCAGATGAAAGTAGCGACTATGTTCATAATAGTGCGTGCACAAATTAATTTCATCTCTTCGTAGTTTGTGTACAGAAAAACAAACAGGAAACTGTACCTACTGTTGGATGCGTAACGGATTGTCTGATTGGTCAATCGCCCGAAAGATAACAAATAACGGCATATCTGATTGGCTATTCGGTCCATTAATCACATGATGTTTGCGTGTATCAACAATGCCGATTATCCGACAACGAAGTGCCAATTAAGGGAATTAACAACTTTTACAAGCGATAATTGATAAGCGCGTGGCGACATCACAGGGGGCGTGAACGGATTATTTAATGTTTATTGCGGTCATTTATTACTTGGGGTGTCAAACAGACCATTATAAAAAAAAAAGAAAAAAAAAAAGTTAAAATAAAATAATCGCCATTTCTTGTCGACATTTCTTTAAAATAATCGACAGTATTATAAAGAGCAAATGGCGACCATGGCGTATGGTAGCGTGAGCACTGGTTTTAATACACAAACTTTGTCTGGACTAGTTCTCCTGAACCCCTGGCCGGATTTCAGCGACACTTTTTATGGGTGATCAGTTCCAGGTCTAGTTGTGCATATCATCGCTTTGTTCCGGTTGAACGATTTTCGGCAGAGTTATTGCCCTTTAAAGGTTTTAATACACAAACTTTGTCTTGACTAGTTCTCCTGAACCCCTGGCCAGATTTCAACGAAACTTGACAAGGATGATCAGTATCAAGCCTAGTTGTGCGTATCACTTCACCGTATTCTGGTTGAATGATTTTTGGCAGAGTTATAACCCTTTAAAGGTTTTGATACACAAACTTTTTCCAGACTAGTCTCTTCTGAAGTCCTGGCCGTATTTCAACGAGTCTTGGCAGGGATGATGAGTACCAAGCCTAGTTGAGTACCAAGCCTAGTTGAGTACCAAGCCTAGTTGAGTACCAAGCAAGCCTAGTTGAGTACCAAGCCTAGTTATGTCTTTCGTTGCCCTGTTCTGGTTGAATGATTTTTGGAATAGTTATGGCCCTTTTAAAGTTTTAATACACAAACTTTGTCCAAACTAATTCTCCTGATCCCCTGCTCGGATTTCAACGAATCTTTCAGTGATGATCAGTACCAAGCCTAGTTGTGCATTTCATAGCCGTGTTCCAGTTGAATGAATTTTGGCAGAGTTATGGCCCCTTAAAGGGTTTAATACACTAACTTTGTACAGACTAGTTCTCCTGAACCTCTGGCCGGATTTCAACGAATCTTGGCAGAGATGATCAGTACCAAGCCTAGTTGCGCATTTCATTGCCGTGTTCCAGTTGAATGAATTTTGGCAGAGTTATGGCCCCTTAAAGGTTTTAATACACTAACTTTGTTCAGACTAGTTCTCCTGAACCTCTGGCCGGATTTCAACGAATCTTTCAGTGATGATCAGTACCAAGCCTAGTTGTGTATTTCATTGCCATGTTCTGGTTGAATGATTTTTGACAGAGTTATGGCCCCTTATAAATAAGCTTTATCTTTAGCCAGTAAAGTGTCCACAGGCACTCTTGGGCCTCTTGCTTTATTAATGAAGACTTCAAAAAACTTGAATTCAAAGAAATTAATGCTTGAGACCAAAAAAAAATGATGACAGTATTTTGTTACCTGCTAGAGACTCACAATTAAAAAATGTGTGCATCAGGATGCATTGAAATACATCGAGGATTCCCGTAGTTCGATCTATTTATAATGCCGTGCACCTATTTCCGATATCTATTTTTATGCCCCCGAAGGGTGGCATTTGGCATATATTCAAATAACTTGGCACAATTGCTCACCACAAGAAGACGCTGTGTCGCGCACAAAATTCAGGTCCGTGGCTTCAAGGTCAAGGACAAACTTAGCAGTCAAAGGTCAAAATAAATAAAGTGCTTTCATGTCCGGTTAATAACTCTGACATTCATGGAAAGATTTTCAAATAACTTGGCAGAAGTGCTCAACACGACGTGTTGCGCACAAACCCATGTCTGTGGCTCTAAGGTCAAGGTCACACTTAGAGGTCAACGGTCAAATCGTGTCCGGTCAAAAACTCTGGCATTGATGGACGGATTTTCAAATAACTTGGCACAAGTGCTCACCACAACAAGACGACTTGTCGCGCACACAATCCAGGTCCGTGGCTCTAAGGTCAAGGTCACTTAGAGGTCAAAGGTCAAATCCTGTCCTGTCAATAACTCTGGCATTCATAGACGGATTTTCAAATAACTTCGCACAAGTGCTCACGACAACAAGACGATGTGTCGCGCACACAATCCAGGCTCGTGGCTCTAAGTTCAAGGTCACACCTTAGAGGTCAAAGGTCAAATCGCGTCCGGTCAATAACTCTGGCATTACTGGACTGATTTTTAAATAACTTGGCACAAGTGCTCACCAGAACAAGACAATGTGTTGCGCAAAAAATCCAGGTCTGTGGCTCCAAGGTCAAGGTCACACTTAGAGGTCAAATGTCAAGTCGTGCCGGTCAGTAACTTTGGCATTCCGGGACGGATTTTCAAATAACTTGGCACAAGTGCTCACCATAACAGGACGACGTCCCGCTCAAAATCCAGGTCTGTGGCTCCAAGGTCAAGGTCACACTTAGAGGTCAAAGGTCAAATTGTGTCCGGTCAATAACTGGCATTCCTGGACGGATTTTGAAATAACTTGGCACAAGTGCTCACCACACAAGACAACATGCCGTGCACAAAATCCAGGTCCGTGGCTCCAAAGTGAAGGACACACTTAGAGGTCAAAGGTTAAATTGTGTCCGGTCAATAACTTTGCATTCCTGGACGGACTTTCAAATAATTTGCCACAAGTGCTCACCACAACCAGACAACGTGTCGTGCACATAATCCAGGTCCGTGGCTCCAAGGTCAAGGTCACACTTAGAAGTCAAAGGTCGCTTTGGTGACATTTGTCACTTACAGTGACATTTCTTGTTCTTTTTAAAATTTTGGGTGTATATCTCCCAGCAATAGAAATCCGGTCCAACCAATTATAATCAAGGTTGCACAAATTTGTTAATTCTGATTCATTCTTTCTGTTTGTTTTGACAGACAAGCACATGTTCTTCCGTGAGCATTTACAGAGCTTTACAGAGCACCGATAAAATTCCACAAAAGAAAAGATGTAAAAATGACGAAATAGACTGATCTTAAGTACATCTACAGAAGATTCGGTTGATCTGGGGTTGTTTTGCCGTTGCCCTTTCTAAATGTTTGAAAATTGGCAAAAGTATTAAATTCAGACGGTGTATATTTCGGACAACATTTAATCTGAAACACATAAGGCCCTATTTGGTCTTTGAAATTATGGAACTACCAATATTAAAGGCCACCCAAGTTGAGGAAGGATTTAGGGACTGTCAAAAAAAAATTGTGATTCACAACAGGACTCGAAATGTTTCCAAAGGACTCATAAATCCTGAAGGCAGTGAGTCCCAGGACTCATAAATGCTGAAGGCAGTGAGTCCCAGGACTCATAAATCCTGAAGGCAGTGAGTCCCAGGACTCATAAATGCTGAAGGCAGTGAGTCCCAGGACTCATAAATCCTGAAGGCAGTGAGTCCCAGGACTCATAAATGCTGAAGGCAGTGAGTCCCAGGACTCATAAATCCTGAAGGCAGTGAGTCCCAGGACTCATAAATCCTGAAGGCAGTGAGTCCCAGGACTCATAATAACACAATTGTAAAAAGATCACTGGATGATAAAGAATAATTGCTATAAAAGTTTTAGGTAGGGCACTTTTGACTTGTTCATGGGTAGATAGGGAAACAGCATACCAAAGCATGTATATGGCTGGCCTCAGTCTAAGCTTTTTTAACATTTCATTTGAGCTTCTTTTTTTTAATCGATATAATTCCTGTAAAACCTTTTATATTTATGTCTGAAAGAGAATACACTGATTTATCAATATTGTTTACTCCATCCACCTGAACATCACTCAATTTCCCTGCCTTGCCTCCTTAATAATCATATCAAACTTTTCCTGCAAAATATCGTGTTCTTTCAGTGATAAAATATATTATTAGCTCAACTTTTCGATCAAACAGCAAGCTATTCTTGTCAACCCTTTGTTGTTGTTGGCATCTGCCGGCGTTGTTTAACATGTATACATGCAATACAAGTGTTACAATCTCGGTCAATAAGCATTTTGCGCATCTGAATCAGTGAGAAGTTATATGGTTGACTGTATTGAAATTTAGAATTTTGTGACGGTATATCGCAAATATTGTTCAATAGTGACGCGTAAGTGGAGCCGTTAAACACGATTTGTGACCTTAAATGACTGATACTCTGTTGCAAGCAAGCGTCAACATTTCAATACTGGTTAACCCATTTCTAATTCATTTCAGTGTTTTGGACAGTTTTGAAATAAAACTAAATGACGTCATGTTTTTAGATGGTTTAGCGTCACATGACTGGCTTTGTGACGGGTTATGCACTATTAAATAGTCGCAATTGTTTGAATTTCAACGAATTTGAATGCAGGATTTTTGTCAAGTGCGTTAGAAACTTTATAAACATGGCAGATAATTAATTGCCTTTGTTTCAGACTCTCTTTACAAGCTGCTTCAATCTCAGATGCTTTACTAGATGCCTGTATTTAACACTCTTCTTAATGCCTCAGTTTCAAAATCTGTTTAATAAATTGTACTATTTCAGACTCTTATCTAAATGCCTCTATTTTAGACTCCTTACTAAATGCCTCCTGTTTCAGACTCCATCAACTTATATCAATCTAAAGGCAGCATTTGGTAAAGATACAGGTGCAGTAGTTGCAATTGCCTTAACAATGTAAGTATAGTGAGAAATGAAAAAACTACATTCCTTTAAAATATAGAAAATACGAAATTAGTTTTTTATCTCAACTTTTCTAGGAAATAGAAAAAAACAAGTTACTTTTCCATAAGTGATGAAAGGGACGGTGCATTTTAAATTTTTGCGTTTAGCTCTTCTGTTTCTGAACAACTACACGTACATGCACTAGAAGAATCTCCATGGTTCATAGTTGTATAATGGGTAATACATGTCAAAACTATTGAGTAAGTTAACTAATGACATTGACCTAGATAATAAAGTCAACAATGACTTTTTTGCATTTAGATCTGCTTCCCTTAAATCACTTGCAGACAATCAACCAAATGTTGGTGGTGTAACTGCATTAGTCCACCTATTTGGACATCATTCAAGCGCAGTGTAGGCAAGACGTTTAATTCTGCAGAATTCTCGTTCAACAACTAAGTACTCCATGTGGGCGACCCTTTCACTATGTTGAGACCGTTAATCAAACCCAGAGAGCATTGACAAGAACTGCTAGGGACTTTAGAATGTGTACGCAAACAGTCTAGGAGGGTCCGGGGGCATGCGCCCCATGAATTGTTTTCCCTAGACCGTTTGTGGTGCAGTCAAGAGGCATTTCTGCAACAAAAGGAGGCTGATTTTGTCTCTGAAATTTATGGGTTTTTTTCTGGATTTTTTTTTAAAAACTGAGCTAAATGAAGAAGTTACCTGACTTAAAAAAAATAAAGATTGCTATTTGTCCTTTTAAGACATTAGACATGTTAGAAGGAACAATAAATTATTACATTATCCACGTCAAGTGTAAAATTCTGTTTAATAAATAAAACTTGCAAACCATACAGAAAATGTGAATAATCCACACGACACTAAGAATTCTTTTTTGCTGAGCTTTGCATGATAAACTTGATAGTAAATAGTAAAATCCACTGAAATAGTATTCTCTATACTTATGTCCCTCCCATGCAATATAAACATAACTAAAGGCACTGAAATAGTGTTCTGTATAATTATGTCCCTCCCATGCCATATAAACATAACTAAAGGCACTGGAGGTGATATGGAAGAGTAAATGGTGCCAATACAAATACCAGCGAAAACCCTCATAATGCACTTAAGTTCATATGAAATGTACACATGCATTAAACAGGCTGCATATTAAGTTTGGTTGAATTATTTTTTATCCAAAGGTTTGGACGAAAACGTGACGACTCTGCATATTTTTGTTGTTAAATATGGGGTTCATATTGCTAGCACTTGAACATATTAAGTAAAGGCATTGTAAGATCACAATTGTTTTACGATAGCCGTAAATCATCATATGATGTAATATTAATGATATATTCCCCAAAAACTATGTCTTTGAGTTTTCCCGACCAAACTTTTTCATTAACAATAATTAAAATGATTCTTTTATGCGGCCTAGTTTAGTGCATATATACATGGAATAATTATGTAACTGAAACTCACAGTTGTTTTACTCTTATTTGGATTGACACCCATTACTCTTCCAGATCACCTGCAGTCCCTTTAAAGACAGTGTTCTGTATGCTTTTATTTTTTTCTCTATCAGGAATTTGGGAAATGCAGTTTTTAAAGCGATTGCGTGGGCTCTGACAGGATCGCCGAGCATGTTTTCTGAGTTCATGCACTCTTGTAGTGACACCCTAAATCAGGTTTGTACACTTTCATGTCTCTATAAATATTTTTTTGGATTTCTTGTTAAGTTGTCATGACCCTTTTGTATAATGTAACATATCAAAGATGTTGTGGGATTTTTTGTTAAGGGGTTTGTGACCTTTTTATATACTGTCATTTATCAAAGATGTTTTGGGTTGACCGTTCATGGTCCTGATCTGGGCTACATAGCTTTTTGATAGAGTAAGATATGCACCTGTCAGTTGACTTTAATAATCTATGATTTCTCATCACAAAAATTATACTGTTTAATTTGATCTTTTGTTAGATTAATACAGACTTTAACTGCTCCATTCAGTCATGTCATTCAAGAGGAAATCCTTAACAAGATGATAGGCATACATATTTATCACGAAGAAGTGGATGCAAAAAAGCATTCACTAGGATAACCTCTACCCATCTAGTCCCGCCATACCATTGGCATTCCCCCTACCAGCCCAACACTCCATGTGAATGATTGAACAAGAACCCAGTGGGTGAAACAGTCTGTGATGGTAGCCTTGTTGTTGACAAATTTTAAATGCTTGGTACAAAAGAAATTCATATGACTACTGTTTTGTTTGTTTCTTCTTTAAAAATAATTTTGACCATTACACTATTCTTTCAGATGTTTTTGGCTATTGGTAAATACAAGTCAATGAAAAATCCCGATGCCAGTCATCCGTAAGTTTTGTGAAGTTTCTTATATCATTTACAGGGGATGTTGCACCATTCTCAAACAGTTTAATTGTCCCCCATCAAAAAGGACTGAACACAGGGATAATAGGAATGGGCTCCGTCTGTCCTGAAGTTTGTTTGATATTTGCCGCCACACTTTTTGCATATCATTTTCAAACCAGGTATCCATCTTATGCAAGCAAAAAACACGCTTAAGATACACTTGTCAAAATCCAAGATGGCCCCCATACGAAATGTGTTTTAAAGGTTTTGGACATATATTTTTACACAATTTTTAGCTCTACTGGCCGAAGGCCTTCGTCCATGTAAGCTTATGCGATGATGTGTTATCCGTCTTCTGTCTGTTAACTTTTGCCTGGTAAATTCTTCTGAATTTTATTATTTGATCTGTATCAGTGAAAACTCGGGCAAGTTCAAAAACCAGCTAGATTGGGTTAGTAACTGAAAAGTTATGGCCGTTGATATATTAAAAATGATATATTCTGCCATGTGAACACTTTAGTATCTTCATTTTATATTTGATCTTTATCAAACTGGCCAGATTGTTGATATCAATGAAAGCTTGGACGTTATGACATTAGAAGTTCCTATTAATACACATATATAACCTAATTCACGTTTCATTAAAAAAATGGTCCCAATGGCTGATGTTACTATCAAAAACCTGTCAGTAGAGCGCTTCAAGCTCATTGACCTCTTGTTTGTTTAGATGTCCTGTACCTTCATCAGTCTCGGTTACCAAATGGTTTTCTCTGTCATCTACCCCTAATAAGAGCCATCCAGGGGCAATCGTCAGACTTGATATGTCTTTATGTATGCTAGGGCCACTTATAAGGTCCATCTGGGGCCATTCATCCGACTCCGAAATTTCTTCTTTATCAGATGTTTCATTCAAATTATGTTACTGACATTTACTTTTTTTTCTAAACATAAAATTTTCATTCTTGACGGGTGTATTATAAATAGATTATTAGAAGTTGTATTGGGATAAATGCACAAGTTCTTCTGCATCTTAATATTGCGCCACTTTAGGACGCAATATTTATACGCTGAAGAACGAGTGTATATATCCCAATACAAATCTAATAACCTTTTTATTGCTGTATGCATTTTTAGCTCGACTGATCAGAGATCAGCAGAGCTTATGCCGTGGTGCGGCGTCCGTCCGTCCGTCTGTCTGTCCGTAAACTTTTTTTTGTAGCGACTAATCCTCTGAAACTACTGAATGGATTTTCATGAAACTTTACAGAAATGTTGCCCATGAAGTCGATCCTAGCAAAAATTCATTTTGATGTGAAATCCAAGATGGCCGCCAAATCTAAAAATAGGTTTTTAAAAAACAAGTTTGTAGCGACTACTTCTTGAAAACTCTAAGTGATATTGATATGGGACTTTTTCTAAAATGATCAGCATGACAGTCATGATGTTGGTCCTTGTCCAAAATCGTTTTGATTCGACGTTAAACATGGCTGCCAGCGG
This sequence comes from Cyrtodaria siliqua, assembly GCA_037043455.1. Lineage (NCBI taxonomy): Eukaryota > Metazoa > Mollusca > Bivalvia > Adapedonta > Hiatellidae > Cyrtodaria > Cyrtodaria siliqua. The sequence continues at coordinate 47,001 of JAWPHD010013664.1, read as the reverse complement.
CCATCTTTGTTTACATAGAGTTATATAATGAAAACTTGTAGCGACTACTCCTCTGAAACTACTTGACGGATTTTCATGAAACTTCACAGGAATGTTGCTCTTGATGTCTAATTGATCCTAGCAAAATTTCAGGTCGGCTGGAAATTCAAGATGGCCGCCACGGCTAAAAATACATTTTCAAAAGACTAGTTTGTAGCGACTACTTTCTGAAATCAAAATCAATCAGTAGAGCTTCAAGGTCATTGACCTCTTGTTAATATAAAAATGAAGAATTAGAACAAAACAATATGCTTTAACGTTTAATTTTCATCAAAAACAAACATATTTTTCACCTTTAAAACAAAAATGCTGTAATGGTTACATCACATGACAAACTTCCTGTGACATGAACTGCGAATTGCCTCAATCGCTAGCGAGTATGCAAAATAGTAGTTTCAGTACAATTATTTTACAACACGTCAATATGAACGCATCAGTATGGGCGAATATTGACGTTTCCTGTTACATTGAAAGTAAAACAAGCTTGTAAATGCGTATGAAATAAGTACTATTTGTGGTACTCTTGTGGAACATTTTGGAGTGTCTCTTTTACCCAGATTTCTTTTAATATTGTGTGAACTGTTGCAATGAGATTCTTTTTTATAAATATTCAGTCCTTCTTTTGTAGGTATGGGTACCGGAACCATATTTACATCTGGTCCTTTGCCAGCGGCATGGTCATCTTTAGTCTTGGCTGTGGTCTCACCATGTACCACGGCCTCGCTGGTTTTTTTCATCCCAGTATCATGGACATGAACTACATGTGGACGGTAATGGTTTTGATTTACACCTACATAGAAAAACTAGTGAAAAACTTGACAATTTATTATTGTTCTTAAAATATTTATCAATTTTTAGCTCTACTGGCCGAAGGCCAGCAGAGCTTATGGGATGGCGAGTTGTCCGTCGTCCGTCGTCCGTTGTCCGTCCGTCTGTTAACTTTTGCCTTGTGAACACTCTAGGGCCTTCATTATTGATTGAATCTTTACGAAACTTTGTCAGTGTCTTTATATCAATGAAAGCTCGGACAAGTTCCAAAACCAGCCGGATCAGATAAATTTCACCAGAGTTATGGCCCTTGTTTTGCTGAAAAATGCCATATTAAGCCTTGTGAACACTCTAGCACCTTCATTTATTATTTGATCTTTACCAAACTTGCACAGATTGTTAATATCAATGAAAGCTCGGACAAGTTCCAAAACCAGCCAAATCGGATCAGTAACACCGGAGTTATGGCCCTTGTTTTTTCCCAAAAAATTCTATTTTCTGCCTTGTGAACGCTCTAACACCTTCATTTATTATTTGATCGTTACCAAACTTGCACAGATTGCTAATACCAATGATAGCTCGGACAAGTTTGAAAATCAGCTCAATTGGGTCAGTAACACCAGAGTTATGGCCCTTGTTTTTTCTGAAAAATGCCATTTTCTGCCTTGTGAACACTTTAGCACATTCATTTATTATTTAATCTTTACCAAACTTGCACAAATTGTTAATATCAATGAAAGCTCAAACAAGTTCGAAAACCAGCGAAATCGGATCAGTTACACCTGAGTTATGGCCCTTGTTTTTTCTGAAAAATGCATTTTCTGCCTTGTGAACACTCTAGGGCCTTCAATATTAATTGGACCTTTACTTAACTTTGCCAGTGTTTTTATATGAATGAAAGCTCGGACAAGTTTGAAAACCAGCAAGATCAAAATAATTTCACCGTAGTTATGGCCCTTGTTTTGCTGAAAAATGCCATATTAAGCCTTGTGAACACTCTAGCACCTTCATTTATTATTTGATCTTTACCAAACTTGCAAAGATTGTTAATATCAATGAAAGCTCAGGCAAGTTCGAAAACCAGCTAGATCGGACCATTAACAGCGGAGTTATTGCCCTTGATTTAGTTAAAATGATATATTTTGACTTGTTAAGACGGCAGGGCCTTTATCTTTCATTCGATCTTTACCAAACTTTACCAGATTGTTTATATAAATAAAAGCTCGTATAATTTTGAAGGCAAGCCAGATCGGACCAGTAACAGCGGAGTTATGGCCCTTGATATAGTTAAAAATGCTATATTTTGCCTCGTTAATTTGATAAAGCCTTCATCTTTCATCTGATCTTTACAAAACTTTACCTGATTGTTTATATCAATGACAGCTCAGAAAGTTTCGAAAACCAGCCAGGTCAGACCAGTAACAGATGAGTTATGGCCCTTGATTTAGTTAAAAATGCTATATTTTGCCTCAAGATGATAGGGCCTTTAACTTTCATGTGATCTTTATGAAACTTTACTAGATTGTTAATAGCAATGAAAGCTCGGTCAAGTTTGAAAACCAGCCAGATCGGACTAGTAACAGTGGAGTTATGACCCTTGATTTAGTTAAAAATCCTATATTTTGCCTCGTTAAGACGATAGGGCCTTCATCTTTCATCCGATCTTCAAGAAACTTTACCAGATTGTTAATATCAATTGAAAGCTTGGACAAGTTTGAAAATCATCCAGATTGGACCATTTACATTGGAGTCATGGCCCTTGATTTTCTGAAATGTGCTATATCTTGGCGTCATTAAGACGAAAGGGCCTTCATTTGGCCGGATTTCATTGAAACTATGCAGGGATGATCAGTACCAAGCCTAGTTGTACATAGTCGCTGTGTTCCAGTTGAATGATTTTGGCAGAGTTATAGCCCTTTAAAGGTTTTAATACACAAACTTTGTTCTGACTAGTTCTCCTGAACCCCTGGCCGGATTTAAACGAAGCTTTTTAGGGATGATCAATGCCATGCTAGTTGTGCAAATCATTGCCGTATTCCGGCTAAATGATTTGTTTGGCAGAATTATGACCTTTTAAAGGTTTTAATACACAAACTTTGTCTGATCTACTTTTCCTGAACCCCTCGCCAGATTTCAATGAAACTTTGCAGGGATGATCAGCACCAAGCCTAGTGTGCATATCATCGTCACGTTCCGGTTTACAGATATTTGACAAAGTTATAGCCCTTTAAAGGATTTTGATACCACAATTTTTTTCCGGGCTAGTTCTCCTGAACCCCTGGCTGGATATAGACGAAACTTGACAAGGATGATCACTATTAAACCTAGTTGTGCAGATCATTGCCATATTTCGGATGAATGATTTTTGGCAGAGTTGTGCATGACCCTTTAAATGTTTTAATACACAAGCTTTGTCCAGATTAGTCTCTTCTGGATTCTTTGCCGGATTTCAGCAAATCTTGGCGAGAATGATCAGTACTAAGCCTAGTTGCACCTGTCATTGTCATGTTCTTATGGCCCCTTATACATAAACTTTATCTTGAGCCAGTAGAGCGTCCACAGGCCCTCTTGGGCCTCTTGTCTATGCGTGTGACAGTCTTGACACGGGAAGAAGCATCGTCCAGTAGGACTGCTACTGACCAGTTAGATCAGATGACAGAATATACTGATACCTGTATGTGGGGATCTATGTCTCATTGGAATGACTGCCGGAATTGATCAAAATCTGTTAGGAAGGAGGTTAAAGGGATGCATGGCAATCTTGAAGTTTATCAAGCGTTAGAATTAGCACCTCGATTTTATAAGTCCAGTATCGTTTTGACTTTAAACCTGCTTGCATATAATTAAATAAATTCTTGAGATTTCAGTTTTCTTCATTATACTACCAAATGTTTAAGTATATTATTGGTGCAATATAATCAACACAATTTGCTTTGACTTATTCTAATAATTAATATTAATGATTACAAATATGCAGCTTTTGTAGAAAAACAAATGGGACGCCGCTTGTTTTAAACAAATCTAGATTGTCATGTGTCCCTTTAAATCTCACAATGCCCTGCAAGGTTACTAAACACAAATACACAAGTGTTATTAGAGAAATTGATCATTTGAGCAAAGGGTGTTTCACGTGAATCATCGTATTTAAGGTAATTAATTCTTCATCAAACAGACAAACTGAATGAGTAGTTGCACATCAGTACATGTATCAACATTGTAAACGTGTACCCGTAATGTTATGGCATGATCTAAACTTTGATGTTGTGCACCATTACAGGCCTTTGCAGTGTTGGCTGGAAACTTTTTCACAGAATCAGGTATGTCTACTAGATCCATATACAAGTATGTCATCTTTCAGGCATGGCTGACACTTACTGATCACTTTTTTTCTGAGCTATAAGGATTGCTCTTTGAATGTTTTTTGAAGTAATTTCCAGCACATGTCATGATGGTCGATATTTAGTGGTGGAGTCAGACTACCCACTTATTCCTGTGTACAACCAGTGCTGTATACCTCGCTCTATCCGTAAGAGTATCCACTTTCTTTCTTACAAGTCGAGCACCCAGTGGGATTCTAACCCACAGCAGTTTGTCTGTTGGTCCGTCGTTAACTTTTGCTTTAAACGATTTCTCCTTTTAAATTTGTTTAAATAAGATCATCGCGACATCCAAAATAGCCATTACTATAAATGGTCGAAACCTTTAAAAATCTTCTCAAGAACCACTGAAATTTCAGCTTGGCCTCGCTATCATGTATGCATGGCATCTCAATCTGTAAAAAAGATGGATAAATATTTGCATGGAAAGAGTAAATCGGACAGTATTAACAAATACAAAATTAGGATATTCAATAAATATAAATGACTGAAACCCAGGCTAAATAGTTGTTATTGTGATATATAGTTTTACTACTAAAATAATTATTATATTTCCTTGTTAATTATATCTTTATTACAACTCGATACTTGAATATTTGTTTCAGCGTCACTGCTTGTAGCAGTAAAGCAGATTGTAAAGGATGCCAAACTAGCAAATATGCCCTTTAAACAGTATGGTAGGTATTGTCAGAAAGGTTGCCAAGCAAATTTGTCATTTTATTAATATTGCAGTTAATTCTCAGAAAGAATTGCAAAGTATAGGTATTAAAATCTGTTTTAAGCTCACCTGAGCCGAAGACTTTTCTTCTTAATATCTCTGTCATCAAACTTTCAATATTCATGTAAACACATCATGACAAAGATCATGTGACCCCCCCACCCCACACTTATAATTATAAAAGTCAAGGTCACAGACAAGATCATACTGTGTTCCTATTAATTAGAAATTTACCCCACTTTATACCAGTGACTTCAAGTCTAATTGGGTCTCTTGTCATGTTTTCCCTGCTTTACAGTGATGGACGGAGAAGACCCACTAGTCAACGTTGTATTGCTGGAGGACACGGCTGCTGTACTTGGTGTAGTGGTGTGTGGGGTAGCCATGGGAGCCAGCGTTTATTTTGGTAACCGTCTTTTCTTCTTGTCTTCTGGTCCTTTCTATTGTCACTGTATGTGCATTTTTGCGCATGTTTGAATGCTTATCTACAAATTTTACACGTTATACTCATTCATATTTATTACAAGCTGAGCAATTACCAGAATGTATATCTTGCTTTGCACCGTTAACAGTCAAACACATCTTGTTGGAATGTGTAGACTTTGATCCTATGCGTCAAAGGTACTACAATGTTAATACTATGAGAGAGTTATTCGATACTATATATTTTAGTCTTGTTTTAGATTTTCTGAAAGAAATCGGACTATATAAATCATTATAATATGTTCCCTTATTTGTAAATAGTTTTATCTTTATATTTAGATTTTTTAATTACTACTTCATTTCTTCATCTTTCATCAGTTTTTGCGCACAATATGACCTATTTATGTGCCATAAAACACCATTCTTTCATTCATTCATTATCCACAAATTCAGTTACTTTAAGACATTCCACCATGCCTTCTGAAACACTTCATACAAACATTGCACTGGTCAACTTGGTTTGCATGAGAAAATCCAGTAGACTGCATTTGGAAAATGGATGAGGGCCACCAATATATTTTGTGAAATGAATTCATATAAGAGTGAATTACTGGGTGAAGGGTCTATAAAGAATAAATAATGTAATTTAAACTCTAATGCTTGTATTTACCTATATACATTTTTGATTTGTAGTAATTGCGTGTTTACAAGTTTTTAGCTCTACTGATCAGAGATCAGCAGAGCTTATGCCGTGGTGCGGTGTCCGTCGTCCATTTGTCTGTCCGTCCGTAAACTTTTTTTTGTAGTTACTACTCCTCTGAAACTACTGAATGGATTTTCATGATACTTTATAGAAATGTTGCCCATGAAGTCTAGTTGATCCTAGCAAAACTTCAGGTTGATGTGAAATCCAAGATGGCCGCCAAATCTAAAAAGAGATTTTTAAAAATCAAGTTTGTAGTGACTACTTCTTGAAAACTCTAAGTGATATTGATATGGGACTTTTTCTAAATTGATCAGCATGACATGATGTTGATCCTTGTCGAAAATCGTTTTGATTTGACGTTAAACATCTTTGTTTACATAGAGTTATTTAGTAAAAACTTGTAGCGACTACTTCTCTGAAACTACTCGACGGATTTCCGTGAAACTTCACAGGAATGTTGCTCTTGATTTCTAAATGATCCTAGCAACATTTCAGGTTGGTTGGCAATTCAAGATGGCCGCCACAGCTAAAAATAGATTTTCACAAAACAAGTTTCTAGCGAGTACTTTTTGAAAACTAAGCGATATTGATATGGGACTTTTTCTAAAATGATCAGTATGGAATGATGTTGATCCTTGTCGAAAATCATTTTGATGTGATGTTAAACATGGCTGCCAGCTGCCATCTTTGTTTACATAGAGTTATCTAGTAAAAACTTGTAGCGATTACACCTCTGTAACTACTCTACGGTTTTTCGTAAAACTTCACAGGAATGTTGCTCTTGATGTCTAATTGATCCTAGCAAAATTTTAGGTCGGCCGGAAATTCAAAATGGCCGCCATGGCTAAAAATAGATTTTCAAAATACAAGTTTGTAGCGACTACTTCTTGAAAACTATAAGTGATATTGATATGGGACTTTTTCTAAAATGATCAGTATGACATGATGTTGATCCTTGTCAAAAATTATTTTGATTTGACGTTAAACATGGCCGCCAGCGGCCATCTTTGTTTACATAGAGTTATATAATGAAAACTTGTAGCGACTACTCCTCTGAAACTACTTGACGGATTTTCATGAAACTTCACGGGAATGCTGATCTAGCTATCAAAAACCTATCTGTAGAGCTTCAAGGTAATTGACCTCTTGTTAATAAATTCTCTGATTGCTGTTTAACATATCCGTGTTCAGATCAGCTGATTGCTGTTTTACATATCCATGTTCAGGTCAGCTGATTGCTGTTTTACATATCCATGTTCAGATCAGCTGATTGCTGTTTTACATATCCATGTTCAGGTCAGCTGATTGCTGTGGTACATATCCATGTTCAGGTCAGCTGATTGCTGTGGTACATATCCATTTTCAGGTCAGCCACTGTTTGATGCCGTTGGATCCCTCATCATCAGTTGCATGCTTGGAGGGGTGTCTGCATTTCTTTTCAAATCTAACGCTGATAAACTGCTTGGTAGGTAAGTACTCACAAGTGCCTAACAAAACAATAAACAGCAGAGAAACTATATAGAGATGCAGAGATATCGTTAAACTCAAATGGAGATATCGTTAAACTCAAATGTTGAGATATATATTAATATTGTCTTCAAAGGGATTTAGTTTCAACAAGACGCCTTCAATTTTAACTCTCTTTTTGTCGAGTTGCTTTAGCGTAAAGTGGGACATAGTCCTCGGCATATTGGCATACATCTGTTGTATGTTAGCCAAAATGTTAACATTTGCGTAACTTTTTTTTCCCAACAATATCTTGTACACCCATATATTTTCCACCACCTTGACATTTGGGTTTAGAAAGAAAGAGGTCTAATTTAAGAAATAGAACATCGTTTACTGTGAATTACCGTTTAATATATCACGGTTTGGAGTTCAATTGTAAACAACAATTTCACGAGCCCAAAGGGCGAGTGAAATTATTGTTTGCAATTGAACGACAAACCGTGATATATTATAGATAATTCACAGTAAACGATGTTCTATTTCTATTCTAATACCCCTAAAATGCGAAAATAGTGCATACAACTGAACTATTTCGCATTGCTTTGCTTATTCTCCTAACGTTGCAAACATTACAGTGATATATCGTTGACTATAACGAGATATTTTAAACTAGGCTTTATAGTGCGGTTGTATTAGAATTTGCAATATTTTGAGCATAATCTACTTATATGTTACATAGTTGTCTTCCATGCATAGAGCTTTGCCATATTTAAATATAATTTCAACCATGAATTACAGGGCTTTACCATATGAGAATAAAATCAAGGCTTACATGGAGAGTGATCGTTTTATTAACGCTGTGTTAGACACCAAAACCTTGGACATGGGTGACCAGAGTAGGTTCAAGTCTGAAGTCGTACTTGATGCCAGATTGATCACACAACACTTTCTAACAACTGAGGTAGACATGGATGCCATGTTTGTGGTAAGTGGTTATTTGTGATTTAACCTCTCATGTTATTGTCACAGATAGAATGGTAATCCTGAGAGAAGGGTAATACACATGTGTGGTGGCTGATAGAAGGGTAATTACCCAGCTAGGCTGGGCTAAAAAAATCCAGTTCAGCCTCCACGAAAGTAGAGAAAATGATCCCCTACAGAAGTATGTGAGTTTAGTCAGACTTAACAACTACATAACTAATAATGAATATAAAGCCACTGTTATATCATCAATGCGTTGCTACATAACTGCAGAGTGAATCTTTCTTTTAGTTTAAACCAGTAAATTATATACCATGCTTTATAAGAGTTTAGAGTGAATAGTATATTATTTCAGTGTGAAAATAAATAGTCCCCCTTTTAATCTGACTGAACCCACATACTTTTTATGGGATGGATAACACTGTTTACATTGAGTGCCTTTTAAATCGTAAACTTATTAATATGCTTACTTATTAATAATAATTCTCATTTTCATGCTGTTTGAGTCGGATGTTATTTTTTAAGTTTCATTTCATAGAAAACATCACAAGTGTGTAGCATAAATGAAATTACGCAGGATTTCTTATTTGAAAAAATCTACATCTTCTTTATATTTACCTGTGAGAATCATATGGAAGAATCTTCCTCAAATCGAAATCGACTGAAAAAAACAATAATTTCACGAAATGTAACTCTTGGTGATAGTTTAGTACTGATTTGTCTTCTGCAGATATCGATAAAGCCGCCTCGGGCGTTATGTAATTTAGTGTGTCAGCAGTCATACTTGCACACTTTATGGGGGCCATAAAACATTGGGAATCATTATGTATTTATAGTGACCATATGGAGTGAAACTATAAATAAACTTGAGTAAATTTAAGCAAAACACATTTTTAAAAAATCAGTTTAATATTTACATGAAATACGTTATTATAAACAAGCTTTTAATAAGCTATAACTGAGAATAGTTTTTTTTTTAAGTGTATTTTTATGGAAATGGCATTATAATAGTGAGAAATTCTATAAAAAGCTGTTTAAAAGTTAAAAATACCATCATTTTTGATATAGCAAAAGTTTCGTTCTGACTCCTGTTTTGCCTAAAATGGAAATACCATCATTGGACAGAGAAATACATGTGTAATGGGTTTTTGCATGAATTAAACATTTATGCATACAACTCTTCATGATATATATTTCTCCGTGTCGTCTGCTTAATGTGATTATCACAAACAACAACAACAACAATTAATAATTTTAAAAAATTGCTATCTTTGCTTGTAAAACAGACCATCTATAACTAGTGTCATTAACAAAAAAACTGTATCAAAATAAAGATTAGTGTTTCACCTATTCAGAACTGTTTGCACCTACGGCTTCAGTTTCGTCATTATGCGATATATTTACAATTTGACTCGTGTGGTTCCCGGGTGCCCCCGTTTGGTCACGGGGCAAAGAATAGGGCCACTGCAGATCCCTTTGGAGGGGTAGGCAGAGGGGTAGAATCCCCCCAAATTCATGTTCATTTTATCATTTTTTGTTACTGTTCATTAAAGGTCTTCATCATGATCCCTGCATTGTTTCAGGTGCTATCTCGCTCGCATCAAAAGAGCAGTGGCAGAAAAACAATAACGTGGCTCCAGCGTAAATGGAGTTTCTACGATAGAATTTGCAGCAACTCTGCAGTTCAGGGTGAGAAGGTTCTAGGCCCATTTTCCATATTTTATCTCGATGTACATGGAAGATGAGCCTGGCATGTTCATGCCTTTTAGGCGCCATATAACCTTTTCATGTGTTGGTGCGCCTTTAAACCCCAATTCAATTCAATTACAATTAAAAAACACATGTTCGACATATTTTAAGAATTTTATATAGAACATATAAGGACACTAGATGGTGTATTTAAACTCGAAAACAGACCAAGATCCTTTTAACATAAAAATATGAAACTTATATCAAAATAAAGATAATAAATTGTATTTTAAGAAACCGTTTGCACCTAAGCGATCATATTTATAGAATTTCTAATATTAAACAATAATGAAATTTCCCCCTATACGCTCCATGTAAATATCTGTCGACTCATCGATAACCCGTTTGAGGAAGATTCTTCCATATGGCTATATAATATACTGCTGTTTGATATGTAACAATGAAAGTTGTTTTCCAGTTGGAAATCCACTTTCTCTGGTATAAAACAAACTTTATTTATGTGTTATATGTAATATGAATGAGCTGCAATGACCCAGTGGATTGCATGTTCGACTCTGAAACCAGATATCACGGATTCAAGCGTCACTGGTGCCTCTGGTTTTCTTCAGTATGTCCTTAGGCAAGACACTTTGCTTAGCCTTGTCTGGCAGATGTCCCGTAAACACGGTGGTCCCAAGTGTCTTAATTACCACAGTAATCTATTTGTTAGTAAGAGTAGGGCAAGGTTCCCAGATCTTCTCGCTCTCTTGAAATAACCTGTAATGTTCTGAGGTTGTTGTTGTGTTACAGAAATGGCAGTCCGTAAAGACGACAGACGACATGGAGAAATTCCTGGAGGAGTTTGGTAGTCAAATATACGACCAGATAGTCGCACATGTGGATAGAAAAGAATTAGATATTAAGGTTAGTGGGGACATTTATTGATATTTTGTTTAAATGTGATCACTCTTTCTTTTGCTAGTAGTTGTACACACATTTTCTGATTGCTTTGTATATTTTTTACCAAACTTTATATATAATAGCTATTTCATGGACATGTCAACTTTTTGGACAGATTGACATGACGGTGGTATTACAAATTATTTTTTAAAATTTTAACAATCATGGTGACCTACCATTATTTTTGCCTTTTCTGTCTATATATATATCAGACTTACTGTACAAAAAGTTTAAAGAAAATCTGTTTTGCAGAAAAAAACTATAGAAAATGTCTTTAAGAGACCACTTTATTTAAAGGATCACACTTTCAGTTTTACATTGAATTGTTTAAATTAGTTTAACATGTATTCAAGAAATGTAATTAGCAATATATCATATAATACGTGTTTTTAAATTAAAAAAAAATCCCGCATAAGAGCCCACCTGTGTTTATTTTGCACTTCCATTTATTGGTCTCTTAATACAAATAGACTGCAGGGTCCTCCACAGGATTTTTTACAGGCGCTGGCATAGGCAGCGCGGGGGGTGGGTTTGGGCCGCCCCCTCCCTATTGTCGTTTTTTTTCCAATTCTAGGGTGCACCATATGCCCCGAGATGATTTTTAATTATAAAATGAAGATGGGGAAAACTATATTAAAGAGAATATAATTATACAGTAAAATAGTATTTTATTAACTCATTTCCACATGTAATATACAGACAAAACATTATACAGAAAAGAAAGCACATTTAAATTAACAACACAATTTAGTAAAACAGCTCATTCTGTTAGATGAACAGAACAATTGTTATATAACATAAAACGTCACACAATATTTAAATCTTTCATGGAGACATTTAATTTATATCAATTTTGATTTTTTACATTTTTCTTTTTTTTTTACTTATTCAATAGTGTGACTCGGGATAAAGTCAAAATAAAAAAAGATTTTTTTTTTTTAAAAAATGTTGAAAATTGATGGTTAAAATCCCGACGTTAAATATTATTGAACTAAAACTACAACATGACATAATATAATCTGCAATAAATATACCCCAATACAACAAACTCTTTATCCATTAAATTTAGACCATAATCAGCTACCATACACTTTACAATAATCTGCGTTTGAATAAAATAATATTAATATTCATTCTTTACATTGATTGCCCTTAAATTACATGTATTTATTTACTAACCATTTTCCATTTCCTCAACCCATTTGAAGTCTTTCTCCCAGTCTGGATTGAACCCGGTCAGCCTGACCCTGGCTCTTTTGGCGACTGGTTCAGATGCTGAGTCACAGACAGGAGGTGCAGCCTCAACATTTCTTACAACAAAAAACTTGCCAAATCCCCCATCTAAGGGTCTCTTACTACTTTGCTTCGACATTTTGTTATGATAGATTAATAGAAACATCCGGCATTTTATAGCAAAGTAACCCAGTTTAACTTCATTAACTTGATTAATTAAAGATATTAACTAATCTCTGAAAGTATCGAGTAATTAAAATAATCTGCAACAAATTAATACTTACAAACTGCAGACGATCCACGCAGAGAGCCGACGAACATCAAAACAGCATATTTTTTTTAACAACTCCTTAATAATCACTCATCCTGTATTTAAATCACATTATCCAATCAATTATGTCACATCGCTTCATCTTATCTAATTAATCCCATCAAGTTTTGTTTGTCGGGACATAATAATGATCAACAATAAACTCAAGTGAATCACAGCTAACGCAACGCGACAACACCGTATCTCTGCCTGATTTGACTGGTTTATACAACTGTACACACTTGTCCTTGACTTGTAGTATTTCACACCGATAGCGCGTGACTTACATCCTGTGTAGAAGGTCTGTTTATAGTGTATGTGTCGGACGATTAGCAACACGAATCAAGTAAATCAAAGCACCGCGCTTGGGATTTAAAGGACCGCGCTAATTTCAAGGACAGCGCAAATTAGGATTTTGATTTTCAAGCACCGCGCTAGCGCGGTGCTTAAAGGCGCTGTGGAGAACCCTGGACTGTACAGTCTTCTAGATTTATAATTAGGACTCGTACAAAATCAGATATTAAAATCTTTGGTCAATCCAAGTACAGTCAGTTTGACAGCAAATTTGGGCAGAATAGTTATATAGTATTTACCACCAACAGCAGTGTTTGAATTTTGTCTCTTTGAATGCATAATTATTTTCTTTTACAGAATATGTTCCCTGAGATTCGTCACATAGATATTGAACCCAGCTGATGACCTTGAACGCACAAGTAGAGATAGCAGCGGAGCTTTTATTACAATGTGCCATGTTTTGAGGGAAGAACTCAGGACTTTTTAAGGGCTTGTTGAAGCAATCCTCGACCACTTATTGTGTCGCCTGCATATGCATGGCAGAAACTTAGGGATCACTTTGTCGTCTGTCATCCGTCATCCATCTGTCACACTTTAACCTGTAACCTAACCTTGGCCATACCTATGTTCATGAAACTTAACACAAATCTTCATCTTAAGACAAGGAATGTTGTTACACCTATCCAATAACTCGGACTTTCATTTTGGCAGAGTTAAGCTCCCTTTTATGAAACTTTAACCTGCTACGTAACCAAACTCATAACTGGCCATAACTTAAGAAGTATTTGACCTGTGTTGAAATAAAGACACAACAGGTGACACAAGTGTTCCGTGGAACACCTTTCTAGTTTTAGATTGAAGGTGTTTGTTTTACTGTCTGAGCAATGAGTAGTGACTGGTTTCTCTAGACTGTTTACTGTTTATGAGCAGTGAATGGTCATTGGTTTCGCTAGACTGTTTACTGTTTGTGAGCTATGAGTAGTGCTACCGGTTTCTCTTGTCGATTAGGTAAATTGGTGGAGGCACCATCTAGCTAGTGATTGTCAGTTTGTGAATTTTGTGTTTAATGGACAATTCCTTAACAAATTACATTGTTTTTACAGTTTTAAACATCCTGTTTTTTGTAGGTTTAACATCACATGACTTGATTTGCGATATGTTATGCACTTTTTGATAGTTGCACATGTCACGTTAATGCACACTTTTTGACGTTATTGTTGTATTAAAATGGAATATTAATATGTGCTTTACTTTATGTTATATGTGAATGTCTCTATATATTAATCTATTAGTCAAGGCATTATCTTCTATTTTTACATGTTTGTGGGTTTGTTATTTTTAATACTTAATCAAGTTATAGTGGTTTTTTTTGAATTGTGGAAATATGTATTTATTAAATATACATGTATATTGGCATGCAGAAGAGAAATAGCTTAACTGTATAGCTGCATACAGATTGCACTTCATGTTCCCCACTGCCTCTAGGGGAGAAAATATTAGTAGTTGCCCTGCACATGTCAGTTCATCTGGTTCACATGTCAGTTTGTCTGATACACATGTCAGTCTATTTAATGCACGTCAGTCCATCTGGTGCACGTCGGTCCACTGGTGCACGTCAGTCCATTTGGTGCATGTGTCATTCTATCTGGTGCATGTGTCAGTCCATCTGGTGCATGTGTCAGCCCATCTGGTGCACGTGTCAGTCCATCTGGTGCACATGTCAGTCCATTGGGTGCACATGTCAGTCCATCTGGTGCACGTGTCAGTCCATCTGGTACACGTGTCACAAAAGCTATTTACATTCTCTATAGCGTGTTTGTGTTTTCATATTTATTCATTGATAACTCGGCCTTCACTTTAGCTTTTTCCTTTTTTCCGAACTTGCCATATTTTAAAAGGGACATGCTGCACCTCAATTTATTAATCTAGTATTATTTTAACAACCTGTCTTCACATAATGAAATATTTCAAGTTTTCAGTATTTCTTCATTATTCTGATATATATTTGAAAGTATTACTGGTGCAATATAATCAATATTAAATAAAATCCAAAACCAGTTTGCTTTGGACTACATGAAATATGCAAGTTACGTAGAAACTTGGCAGCACACTATGAGTTTTGAAAAACCAAGATTGCCGTGTGGCCCTTTAATAATTGACAAAGTCGCTTAAAGGAATACATGGCAATATTTTATGGTGGAAAGAAAGATAAAGATTGAAAACTCTAATATTTAATTATTTTCAAACAGGTTTTAAGTAATGGATTAATAAATTCAGGAGTTAATTTAAATCCTTCATATTGCCATGTGTCCCTTTAAAAAGTTAAAGTCATTGTTCACCGGTTGAATTTAAAAATAACATATCTTAACATATCTTTTTATAGAACTTTTTCATTTCTTCATTATGTTTTGTATATGTAGACATTTGCAACTTCATTATCTGTTCTTATTAAAAGTGATATTTAAGAATACATGTTTTGCCTCTTCAAACAATAAAATTGTATTCTACATGTACGTTGCTAATGTTTTTTAAATTCTATTTCTTGTTGATAGTATATCAGTGCTTCTACACAAAATATTGTTGTCAGCAAAATTTGTGAAAGATTTATTTATTGTCTGATGCATTTTTTATTGCAACACATTTTAAAAAGTGTTCTTGCAGTTGTCGTATAAACAATAAACCTGTTTTCAATCTATACTGTGTTTCTTCAGCTCTTGATGTCAGTAAAGATATACTACAGGATTATAATTCAGAATTATATTACAATATAACTGTATATTGGCACTTCAAAATTATAGTAATATTGTGAATAAAGTATAAAATGTTGAAATTGTGCATGATTTGGCCACATCTGCACAACAATGAAGTACAGAAAACATTTTAATATTAATTTTTCAAAACGAGACTTTTGCTTGTTAAAACTAAACACATTTCTTTTTAAAAGTTTCAAATCTTTCCTACTGTCATTAAATTGAGAAGCTTTTTTTTTTTACTTCATAAGGAATAATGCTATTCTGTACCTAAAGGTTTTGTTGTGTTGCATGCGTAGCATGGCTTTGGCCATAACTTAAAGTAGTTTACCTATGTTCATGAAACTGCACACATGTCTTCGTCATAGCCCAAGGAAATGTCCAATAACTCTGTCTCATTTTGACAGAGTTATGCCCCCTTTCATAAAACTTTAACCAGCAACCCAACCAAGCTCATGATTGGCCATAACTTAAGAAGTATTTGACCTATGTTCATGAAACTTCACACACATGTTCATCTTTACACACAGAATATTATTACCCATGGCCAATAACTCCGTTTTTATTTTGACAGAGTTGTGTCCCTTTCATAAAACTTCAACCAGCAACCTAACCAAGCTCATGATTGGCCATAACTTAAGAAGTATTTGACTTATGCCCATGAAACTTCACACACATATTCATCTTATCACACAGAATATTGTTACCCATAACAAATAACTCTGACTTCCATTTCAGCATTTGATAAAACTTTAACATGCAGCCTAACCAAGCTCATAACTGGCCATAACTTGAAGTTATTCGACCTATGTTCATGAAACTTCACACACATGCATCTTAACTGAAGGAATGTCGTTACACATGTCCAATAACTCTGACTCATTTTGGCAGAGTTATGCCCTCTTTTCATAAATCTTTAAGCTGCAACCTAACCTAGTTCGTAACTTGGCAAAATATTGACATGGTCATGAAACTGTATACAGTTCTTCTTTATCAATTATCCAATGCAGATTAATGCCCCTTTTCATAAACTTACACTTCAAAAAAACAAAACTGCTCCATAATTCCTGAAGGATTGCCTCCCCTGTTTTCAAACTTCATAGTTTGATTGTACTTGCTGAAATTAGCACACGGCAGGCGACACAATTGTTCCGTGGAACACCATTCTAGTTATCATTCCCCACCATATATGCAGAGGGGCCTATAGTGTCGCTCTTGTCCGTCCATACGTAGGTACATCAAACTTTCGTAAGTACATACCAACATCTCACTTTCTTGTCCGGACTATTGAACTTCTCAACTGGTTTTGGTGATACTTTGTAGGAAGTATCGGTATGAAGTTTAGTATCTTCCAGCTGTTCCGGTCCTGTGACTTTTGGCAGAGTTATGGCCTTATTTCAGCTGTTCATCACATTATTTAGGTTATTTCAAACCACCCCAGAGGGAGGGGTATGATACATAGGAATTCAGGAACCCTGCCCTACTCTTACTTCCAAATAATTTCTATGGTTCTTTAACACTAGGATGATAGGCTCTGATACACAGGACTGCCCAGTTTTACTTCACCATCCAATGGTAGAATCTAAGGGTAGTGTCTTGCCTAAGGTTAGTGCCTAAGGGTAGTGCCTTGCCTAAGGGTAGTGCCATGCCTAAAGGTAGTGCCTTGCCTAAGGGTAGTGTCTTGCTTAAGGGTAGTGTCTTGCCTAAGGGTAGTGCCTTGCCTAAGACAGTGTCATGTCTAAGGGTAGTGCCTTGCCTAAGGGTAGTGCCATGTCTAAGTTAGTGCCTTGCCTAAGGGTAGTGCCTTGTCTAAGGGTAGAGCCTTGTCTAAGATTAGTGCCTTGCCTGAGGGTAGTTCCTTGCCTGAGGGTAATGCCTTGCCTGAGGGTAGTGTCTTGTCGGAGGGTAGTGCCTTGCCTAAGGGTAGTGTCTTGCCTGAGGGTAGTGTCTTGCCTAATGGTAGAGTCTTGCAGGATAGTGTTTTGCCTAAGGGTAGTGTCTTGTCGAAGGGTGGAGCCTTGTCTAAGATTAGTGCCTTGCCTAAGGGTAGTGTATTGTCTAAGATTAGTGCCTTGCCTAAGGGTAATGCCTTGCCTAAGGGTAGTGCCTAGCCTAAGGGTAGTGTCTTGTCTAAGGGTAGTGCCTTGCCTAAGGGTAGTGTCTTGTCTAAGGGTAGTGCCTTGCCTAAGGGTAGTGTCTTGTCTAAGGATAGTGCCTTGCCTAAGGGTAGTGCCTTGCCTAAGGGTAGTGTCTTGTCTAAGAGTAGTGCCTTGCCTAAGGGTAGTGCCTTGCCCTAAGGGTAGTGCCTTGCCTGTGGGTAGTTCCTTGCCTGAGGGTAGTGCCTCGCCTGATGGTAGTGCCTTGTATAAGGGTAGTACCTTGCCTAAGGGTAGTGCCTTGCCTAAGGTTAGTGTCTTGTCTAAGGGTAGTGCCTTGTCTGTGGGTAGTTCCTTGCCTGAGGGTAGTGCCTCGCCTGAGGGTAGTGCCTTGCCCTAAGGGTAGTGCCTCGCCTGTGGGTAGTGCCTTGCCCTAAGGGTAGTGCCTTATCTGAGGGTAGTTTCTTGCCTGAGGGTAGAGCCTTGCCTAAGTGTAATGCCTTGCCCAAAGGTAGCGCCTTGCCTAAGTGTAATGCCTTGCCTAAGTGTAATGCCTTGCCCAAAGGTAGAGCCTTGCCTAAGTGTAATGCCTTGCCCAAGGGTAGAGCCTTGCCTAAGTGTAATGCCTTGCCTAAGTGTAATGCCTTGCCCAAGGGTAGAACCTTGCCTAAGTGTAATGCCTTTCCCAAGGTAGAGCCTTGCCTCACGGTGGTGAATTGCCTAAGGGTTGTGCCTTGCCTAACGGTAGTGCCTTGTCTAAGGGTAGACCCTTTCCCTGTCTAAGGTTATTGCCTTGCCTAAGAATAGTGCATTGCCTAAGGATAGTGCCTTGCCTAAGGTTAGTGCCTTGCCTAAGGATAGTGCCTTGCCTAAGGGTAGTGTCTTGCCTAAGGGTAGTGCCCTGCACATCCCGCTAGAGGCAGAGGGGTAGGACACCAACTTCATGTTCATTTTGTCATTTTTTTATCATGCTCATTCAAGGTCTTCTTCATGACACCTCATATGCAAATCTGGTAACGTGGCCCCATCGTAAATTGAGTGTCTACAATAGAATTTACAGCAGCTCAACAGGTTAGAAGGTTCTAGGCCCATTCTCCATATTTTTATCTAGATGTAAATGGAGGATGATCCTGGCATGTTCCTCCCTGTTTGCCGCCTTATAACCTTTCTTGTGTTGGTGCGCCGTAAAACCCCAATTCAATTCAATTACCTAAGGGTAGTGCCTTGCCTAAGGGTAGAACCTTGCCTAAGGGAAGGGTCT
Organism: Cyrtodaria siliqua; assembly: GCA_037043455.1. Taxonomy (NCBI): domain Eukaryota; kingdom Metazoa; phylum Mollusca; class Bivalvia; order Adapedonta; family Hiatellidae; genus Cyrtodaria; species Cyrtodaria siliqua. Next base: position 27,947 of record JAWPHD010013664.1, on the reverse strand, counting down.
TGCCTAAGCATAATGCCTTGCCTATGGGTAGTGTCTTGCCTAAGGATAGTGCCTTGCCTAAGGGCAGTGCCTTGCCTAAAGGTAGAGCCTTGCCGAAGGGTAGAGCCTTGCCCAAGGGTAATGCCTTGCCAAGGGTCGAGCCTTGCCTAAGGGTAGAGCCTTGCCTAAGTGTAGTGCCTTGCCCAAAGGTAGAGCCTTGCCTAAGTGTAATGCCTTGCCTAAGTGTAATGCCTTGCCCAAGGGTAGAGCCTTGTCTTAAGTGTAATGCCTTGCCCAAAGGTAGAGCCTTGCCTAAGTGTAATGCCTTGCCTAAGTGTCATGCCTGGCCCAAAGGTAGAGCCTTGCCTAAGTGTAATGCCTTGCCCAAAGGTAGAGCCTTGCCTAAGTGTAATGCCTTGACTAAGGGTAGACCCTTGCCTAAGTGTAATGTATTGCCTAAGTGTAATGCCTTGCCCAAAGGTAGAGCCTTGCCGTAATTTAATTTCTTGCCCAAAGGTAGAGCCTTGCCTAAGTGTAATGCCTTGCCCAAAGGTAGAGCCTTGCCTAAGTGTAATGCCTTGCCTAAGGGTAGAGCCTTGCCTAAGTGTAATGTCTTGCCTAAGGGTAGTGCCTTGCCTAAGGGTAGAACCTTGCCTAAGGGAAGGGTCTTGCCTTGCCTATGTGTAATGTCTTGCCTAAGGGTAGAACCTTGCCTAAGGGAAGGGTCTTGCCTAAGGATAATGCCTTGTCTATGGGTAGTGTCTTGCCTAAGGGCAGTGCCTTGCCTAAAGGTAGAGCCTTGCCCTAGGGTAGAGCCTTGCCCAATGGTAATAACTTGCCGAAGGGTAGAGCCTTGCACAAGGGTAATGCCTTGCCAAGGGTAGTGCCTTGCCTAAGGGTAGAGCCTTGCCTAAGGGGAGAGCCTTGCCTAAGTGTAATGCCTTGCCTAAGTGTAATGCCTTGCCCAAGGGTAGAGCCTTGCCCAAGGGTAGAGCCTTGCCTAAGTGTAATGCCTTGCCCAAAGGTAGAGCCTTGCCTAAGTGTAAGGCCTTGCCCAAAGTTAGAGCCTTGCCTAAGTGTAATGCCTTGCCTAAGTGTAATGCTTTGCCCAAGGGTAGAGCCTTGCCTAAGTGTAATGCCTTGCCCAAAGGTAGAGCCTTGCCTAAGTGTAATGTCTTGCCTAAGTGTAATGCCTTGCCCAAAGGTAGAGCCTTGCCTAAGTGTAATGCCTTGCCCAAGGGTAGAGCCTTGCCTAAGTGTAATGCCTTGCCTAAGTGTAATGCCTTGCCCAAGGGTAGAGCCTTGCCTAAGTGTAATGCCTTTCCCAAAGGTAGAGCCTTGCCTAAGTGTAGAGCCTTGCCCAAGGGTAGAGCCTTACCTAAGTGTAATGCCTTGCCTAAGTGTAATGCCTTGCCCAAGGGTAGAGCCTTGCCTAAGTGTAATGCCTTGCCCAAAGGTAGAGCCTGGCCTAAGTGTAATGCCTTGCCCAAAGTTAGAGCCTTGCCTAAGTGTAATGCCCTTGCCCAAGGGTAGAGCCTTGCCTAAGTGTAATGCCTTGCCCAAAGGTAGCGCCTTGCCTAAGTGTAATGCCTTGCCTAAGTGTAATGCCTTGCCCAAAGGTAGAGCCTTGCCTAAGTGTAATGCCTTGCCCAAGGGTAGAGCCTGGCCTAAGTGTAATGCCTTGCCTAAGTGTAATGCCTTGCCCAAGGGTAGAACCTTGCCTAAGTGTAATGCCTTTCCCAAGGTAGAGCCTTGCCTAAGTGTAGAGCCTTGCCCAAGGGTAGAGCCTTGCCTAAGTGTAATGCCTTGCCTAAGTGTAATGCCTTGCCCAAGGGTAGAGCCTTGCCTATGTGTAATGCCTTTCCCAAAGGTAGAGCCTTGCCTAAGTGTAATTCCATGCCTTGCCCAAGGGTAGAGCCTTGCCTAAGTGTAGAGCCTTGCCAAAGGGTAGATCTTTGCCTAAATGTAATGCCTTGCCTAAGTGTAATGCCTTGCCTAAGGGTAGAGCATTGCCTGATGGTAGAGCCTTGCCTAAGTGTAATGCCTTGCCCAAGAGTAGAGCCTTGCCCAAGGGTAGAGCCTTGTCTAAGTGTAATGCCTTGCCCAAGAGTAGTGCCTTGCCTAAGGGTAAGGCAGTAAGGGTAGTGTCTTGCCTAAGTGTAATGCCTTGCCTAAGTGTAATGCCTTGCCCAAGTGTAATGCCTTGCCTAAGTGTAATGCCTTGCCCAAGTGTAATGCCTTGTCCAAGTGTAATGCCTTGCCCAAGTGTAATGCCTTGCCCAAGGGTAGAGCCTTGCCTAAGTGTAATGCCTTGCCAAAAGGTAGAGCCTGGCCTAAGTGTAATGCCTTGCCCAAAGTTAGAGCCTTGTCTAAATGTAATGCCTTGCCTAAGTGTAATGCCTTGCCCAAGGGTAGAGCCTTGCCTAAGTGTAATGCCTCGCCCGAAGGTAGCGCCTTGCCTAAGTGTAATGCCTTGCCTAAGTGTAATGCCTTGCCCAAAGGTAGAGCCTTGCCTAAGTGTAATGCCTTGCCCAAGGGTAGAGCCTTGCCTAAGTGTAATGCCTTGCCTAAGTGTAATGCCTTGCCCAAGGGTAGAACCTTGCCTAAGTGTAATGCCCTTCCCAAAGGTAGAGCCTTGCCTAAGTGTAGAGCCTTGCCCAAGGGTAGAGTCTTGCCTAAGTGTAATGCCTTGCCTAAGTGTAATGCCTTGCCCAAGGGTAGAGCATTGCCTATGTGTAATGCCTTTTCCAAAGGTAGAGCCTTGCATAAGTGTAGAGCCTTGCCTAAGTGTAATTCCATGTCTTGCCCAAGGGTAGAGCCTTGCCTAAGTGTAGAGCCTTGCCAAAGGGTAGATCTTTGCCTAAATGTAATGCCTTGCCTAAGTGTAATGCCTTGCCTAAGGGTAGAGCCTTGCCTGATGGTAGAGCCTTGCCTAAGTGTAATGCCTTACCCAAGGGTAGAGCCTTGCCCAAGGGTAGAGCCTTGTTTAAGTGTAATGCCTTGCCCAAGGGTAGTGCCTTGCCTAAGGATAATGCAGTAAGGGTAGTGTCTTGCCTAAGTGTAATGCCTTGCCTAAGTGTAATGCCTTGTTCAAGTGTAATTCCTTGCCCAAGTGTAATGCCTTGCCCAAGGGTAGAGCCTTGCCTAAGTGTAATGCCTTGCCTAAGGGTAGAGCCTTGCCTGATGGTAGAGCCTTGCCCAAGTGTAATGCCTTTCCTAAGGGTAAAGCCTTGCCCAAGGATAGAGTCTTGCCTAAGTGTAATGCCTTGCCCAAGGGTAGAGCCTTGCCTAGCCTTGCCCAAGTTTAATGCCTTGCCCAAGGGTAGAGCCTTGCCTAAAAGTAGAGCCTTGCCTGATGGTAGAGCCTTGCTTAAGTGTAATGCCTTTCCCAAGAGTAGAGCCTTGCCCAAGGATAGAGCCTTGCCTAAGTGTAATGCCTTGCCCAAGGGTAGAGCCTTGTCTAAGGGTAATGCCTTGCCTAAGTGTAATGCCTTGCCTTAGTGTGATGCCTTGTCTAAGTGTAATGCCTTGCCCAAGGGTAGAGCCTTGCCCAAGGATAGAGCCTTGCCTAAGTGTAATGCCTTGCCCAAGGGTAGAGCCTTGCCTAAGGGTAATGCCTTGCCTAAGTGTAATGCCTTGTCTAAGTGTAATGCCTTGCCTAAGGGTAGAGCCTTGCCTAAAAGGTAGAGCCTTGCCTAAGTGTAATGCCTTGCCTAAGGGTAGAGCCTTGCCTAAGTGTAATGCCTTGCCTAAGTGTAATGCCTTACCTAAGGGTAGAGCCTTGCCTAAGGGTAGAGCCTTGCCTAAGGGTAGAGCCTTGCCTAATTGTAATGCCTTACCTAAGGGTAGAGCCTTGCCTAAGTGTAATGCCTTGCCTAAAGGTAGAGCCTTGCCTAAGTGTAATGCCTTGCCTAAGGGTAGAGCCTTGCCTAAGTGTAATGCCTTGCCTAAGTTTAATGCCTTGTCTAAGTGTAATGCCTTGCCTAAGGGTAGAGCCTTGCCTGATGGTAGAGCCTTGCTTAAGTGTAATGCCTTGCCTAAGGGTAGAGCCTTGCCTAAGTGTAATGCCTTGCCTAAAGGTAGAGCCTTGCCTAAGTGTAATGCCTTGCCTAACGGTAATGCCTTGCCTAAGTTTAATGCCTTGTCTAAGTGTAATGCCTTGTCTAAGTGTAATGCCTTGTCTAAGCGTAATGCCTTGCCTAAAGGTAGAGCCTTGCCTAAGTGTAATGCCTTGCCTAAGGGTAGAGCCTTGTCTAAGTGTAATGCCTTGCCTAAGTGTAATGCCTTGCCTTAGGGTAGAGCCTTGCCTAAGTGTAATGCCTTGTCTAAGTGTAATACCTTGTCTAAGTGTAATGCCTTGTCTAAGTGTAATGCCTTGCCTAAGGGTAGAGCCTTGCCTGATGGTAGAGCCTTGCTTAAGTGTAATGCCTTGCCTAAGGGTAGAGCCTTGCCTAAGTGTAATGCCTTGCCTAAAGGTAGAGCCTTGCCTAAGTGTAATGCCTTGCCTAACGGTAATGCCTTGTCTAAGTGTAATGCCTTGCCTAAGTGTAATGCCTTGTCTAAGTGTTATGCCTTGTCTAAGTGTAATGCCTTGTCTAAGTGTAATGCCTTGCCTTAGGGTAGAGCCTTGCCTAAGTGTAATGCCTTGTCTAAGTGTAATGCCTTGTCTAAGTGTAATGCCTTGTCTAAGTGTAATGCCTTGCCTAAGTGTAATGCCTTGTCTAAGTGTAATGCCTTGCCTTAGGGTAGAGCCTTGCCTAAGTGTAATGCCTTGTCTAAGTGTAATACCTTGTCTAAGTGTAATGCCTTGTCTAAGTGTAATGCCTTGTCTAAGTGTAATACCTTGTCTAAGTGTAATACCTTGCCCAAGGGTAGTGCCTTGCCTGATGATAGTGCCTCGCCAAAATACACCGAAGTCAACCAATGGCGCTGGTGAGGTTCGATGCCATTCTGTCGTGATTCAGAGTCTACTGTCTAACCACTGGGATGCCACAGCCCCTAATTTCCCCAATGAAAGACAGGAAAATGTATAATAGTTAATTTGTGGTAAATCCTCAAGCCCAAATTATCACAGAAGATCACAACTGCTTAAATCATTTCTTAATTTATGTTAGTCCATTGACATTGTTTGTGTGATTATATAGAAAAATCTGCATGAGCTGTTAAATTATTGTGGAAATTCGGAGAAAAGTTTTCTCAGGAAAAAAAATTAAGACATACTTTGATGGGAAATATTATTTAATTAGCACATTTTGCATATCATACAATGTTATATGGTGTTAGTTTCCCTTTATTTACTAACTACTTTAACAGAAAAAAGATCAATCGTTTTCCTTCTATTAAGGAAACTAACCTTCCAACTAGCAACAAAATTACACTAAAAAAATGTTTTATCAAAACTCTAGCCAGGTGTTCAAGTCGTATAATAATGTATATGTGTCAACTATAAGTGTAGGTTTATTTAAAATACCCGTGATTGAATTAGCGTAAAATTAATTATAAGTTAGTAACGCTTTTGGTCCGATGGTTAAGTGTCCATAGAGTTTGTATTATCAAACTATGTAGCTCATCGTCAGTAGGTTTAGAAACAGTGAACCTATATTGTAAAATGTGTCTGTTGTTGGCAGGATAGCTACCTTATTGTTATTTCTTTCTTACTTTGTAAAAGGTGTTTCATCAAACAAATTTCATTACCGAACAACACATTAATTGATCAGCTAAGGTGTGCTTATTAAGTTAAGATTTAATAACTTTTTTTAGGATTTTTGAAAAGAAAATCTGTTTTTAAAAATCCTTGGATTTATACACTATTGGTTATACTGGTGCCTGGACAATATGAAACAATTTTAATGTTATACATATTACATTTTAACAATTAAAATGATACTGAATAACATATATGTACATAATTTGGCAATGTGTAATGTTAGAACATGATATTGTGACATATTTGCTATGAATTGTATTGAGGACATGGAGTCCATGGTGGTTATAATGACTGGTTTTAACCTGTTCTCTTTTGTTCTTATAACAGAAGTCAGTTATACAGAAGTCAGTTATAAGCAGCATAGCTTTGGATGAGTTTGTTTGCCATCTGGCATTCTTAACTTTGTATTCCACTTGCTTGCATTGTAGAATGTTTACACATTTCCTTACGTCCCTGGTAAAACCCAGTGAATTTTAATTTGATGTAACTTTCTACACCCCTACAATCTATGATATACTGTCTGACCAGTCTCAGATACATTTCCATACTGGTTTGTCTCAATATTTAACCCTTAACCCGCTAAGCACGACACTATTAGCATTTGTGTGCATTGTAAACCAGCCTGCGAGTTGCTCAGGATCAGTCATTCCCCAAAACACCCCTTTGTCGCATAAACGTTATTGTCTTTGTTCAAAGAAACAACAGTCCATTATATATATGTAGCGGGTCAAGGGTTAAAGCAAACACGCTAGCGAAGCTAAGTGGCATGATACAAGGGTGTGTAACCTTGGTGACACAAAATATATATATTGATCCAGATGTGTTTTGATGTAATTACAAAAATAAGCTTTATTAGAACTTTGTATAAAATGTTTTCAGTGTATATACAATTCATTATGCAATACAGAAATTTAACAGTCGCTGATAGTTGATAGTACATAGATGACCATTACTTGTAATGACAATCATTGGTCGTGTAATTATTCACCTTTAATAGTCAATATATTGACTTTATATCACAAGACCTGTGTTCTGATTTATTATATTGACTGTATATCGCAAGACCTGTGTTTCGATTTATTATATTGACTGTATATCACAAGACCTGTGTTCTGATTTGATATATCGACTGTAATTATCGCAAACCTGTGTTCTGATTTATTACATTTCTGATTATCTTCTGAATCTACCTTTGTTTATTCATATATTTTGATCAATTTTACACATAAATATAATCACACGATTGCTGGCTTCAAGCAGTTTTATGTATATTAAGGCCACACTTTATCTGTATGCTTGATACCCCTGATCTCTGGATCTGTATCCCTCGGGAGGTGGCCTCGATCTGTATCCCTCGGGAGGTGGCCCCGATCTGTATCCCTCGGGAGGCCCTGAGTAGTAGTCTGTCCTCCCTCTGTACGGTTCGTGCTGGTCATAACCTTGTTCATAGGGCGCACTCGGACGCTGTCGGTTCCCTTCATACTGGTCTTTCCCCCGCACCTCGTCACGATATGTTTGCGGGGAACTTTCGTAGTACATATTTCTGTGTCCGCTGGCTTCCTGCGATTCCCGGTAAGGTTGTATTGGTATATTGTCATCGCTGTAATTGGATTTATCATCCTTGTCTTTCCTTGATTTGCAGCAAATGACGAACGAGAATATAATGAGAATCAACTGAAAATAAAAGAATACACTTTAATTTGAGTTCCAACAATATCTTAAGATACCAAAACTTTAAAAATTACCCTTACTGTAATCGGTCGGTACAAGAGGTATGCATGCCTCACGTATTGTAAGCTGTTATATACAGTCGAAAGATTTAGATAGTGAGGTTATATGTCTAAATCTCTGAAAATTATCCAATGATAAATGCATATTACATATATACTACTCTAAGTTTGCTAAGCACCAAAATTTCAGTTCGACATTTTACGGTGGCTGGTTTTATCACAGCGTAAAGTCGCCCCTATATTGTGGAGGGGAATTAGGTCTTCCCCACTTTGGCACAAACTTTGTCCGCACTAGTTTTCCTGAACCCCTAGCGAAACTTTGCAGAAATGATCAGTTTCATGCCTAGTTGTTCAATATCATCGCAGTGTTTGGCGGAGTTATTGTCCATTAAAGTATTTAATACACACATTTTGCCTGGACTAGTTTTCCTGAACCACTGGCCAGATTTCAACGAAACATGGCAGGAATCATCAGTACCATGCCTAGTTGTGCATATCTTTGACGTGTTCCAGTTGAGTGATTTTTGGCGAAGTTATGGACCTTTATCGGTTTTAATATACAAACTTTGTCCGGACTAGTTATCATGAACCCCTGGTCGGATTTCAACGAAACTTGGCAAGGATGATCGGTACCAAGCTTTGTTGTGCATATATCGTCGCCGTGTTATATCGTCGCCGTGTTATATCGTGGCCATGTTCCGGTTGAATTTGAATACATTTTTCGCAAACTTTATCTGGAGTAGTTCTCACAAACCCCTGAATTAGATCTACATCAACTCCTCTTGCATCCACTTTGTAACACGTTTCTTTAACATATTCAAGAATAACTAAATTTAATTTATATAATAAAGGATTTCCTTAAGACGCACCTGCACTACAGCGATCCCAGATCCAGCCCCTATCATAATGGAACTGTTGTCCGTCAACCAATCGTTAACTGCACCATAACAATCCTGTAAACATAGAAAACTGAGTTTAAAGGAAAAACATGCTTTAATAACAAGAGGCCCAAGAGGGCCTGTGGACGCTCTACTGGCTAACATGGCTCTTACAATATCAATGAAGCGAGTGACTGGAATTTACGTTTTTTGAACGTTTTGGGCAAAATACAGCATTTTTAACTAAAAAATCTGGTAAAGCTTGGTTAAGATCAGATGAAAAATGAAGGCAAAATGTAGCATTTTTAACTAAATTAAGGACGATAACACCGCTGTTATTGGTCCGATCTGGATGATTTTCGAACTTGCATGAGCTTTCATTGATATTAACAATCTGGTAGAGTTTGGTAAAGGTCGAATAAAAAATGAAGGCCCTAACGGCTTAACGAGGCAAAATATAGCATTTTTAACTAAATCAAGAGCTATAACTCGGCTGTTACTGTTCCGATCTGGCTGGTTTTCGAAATTGGCCAGTGGAGCTAATAAATAATAAAATAAAAAAAGGTCAACAAGTCTGGTAAAGTTTGGTAAAGATCAGATGAAAAATGAAGGCCCTATCGTATTAATGAGGCAACAAAATATAGCATTTTTAATGAAATCAAGGACCATAACTCCGCTGTTACTGGTCCGATCTGGCTGGTTTTCGAACTTGTTCGAGCTTTCATTGATATTAACAATCGGATGAAAACTGAAAGCCCTATCGTCTCAACAAGGTAAACGAGTTAACGGACAGACGGACGACGGACACCGGACGACGGACGACGGACAACTCGCCATCCCATAAGCTCGGCTGGCCCTTGGCCAGTAGAGCTAAAAATGGCACTTTTAATAAATACAGTAACGAGTTTAGAAAATAGTACAGCAATTTCAGTAAATGACCTTCAGGCTAAATGTTTAATCTTAAATCATAATTTGGTAGTATTTCGGAAAACGTCAAAAGTACAAAACAGATAATCCATCTAACACGTGAGTATATGAATTTAAGATTTGCTTGTCATTTTCCTATGGCTGGGGTTTTAAACACATCTATTTATTTTAATCACATTCTGAAAAGTCTTTGTTTATGTGCATATGCTTGTTTGGTAGCACGTGTCAATCACTAGACACTCATTATATTATCAATAAAACCTGAACTTCTTGTCTTATAACATATTAGATGAAACATAGATGAAACAAGAACGGTATATTATTTCTAGGTAATAGGTAATGCCTTCATTATTCCACCATGTGTTTACGAAAGAATTAGCTGCAGTTCGGAGTATGGGTTGACACCCATAATGTTTCCAGAAGTTAAATCTCATCTAATAAGGATAGCTGTATTATGATTTACATCTTACCTGGCCGATATACGAGTTGTTGAGGTTTGGATTAACAGCACATAATGTGTCGTTGACATTTTTACAGCAAATAAGAGGCACTTCAAATTTGTCCGCTCCGTTATAACGACTCCATTTGGAAGCATTTGCAAATTCTTTGTAACTGTCAATACCACAACAATTCATCTGCAAACAGACAACATAAACTCATTTAAACACAGTCAATAACACAATTCATCTACCAACAAACAACATAAACACATAAACACAGTTAATACCACAACAATTCATCTGCAAACAGACAACATAAACACATAGTAAACATAGTCAATACCACAACAATGCATCTGCAAACAGACAACATAAACACATTTAAACACAGTCAATAACACAACAATTCATCTACAAAAAGACAACATAAACACATGGTAAACACAGTCGATACCACAACACTTCATCTGCATTGTAAAACAAATAGCATCAATAAATAGTAAACGCAGTCAATACCACAAGACTTGATCTGTATTGCAAACAAACATCATAAACACATAGTAAACATGATCAATACATCTGTATTGCAAACAAACAATATAATCACATAGTAAATATAGTCAATACCACAACACTTCATTTGCATTGTAAAATAAACAATATAAACACATATAATGCAAACACAGTCAATACCACAATACTTCATCTGTATTACAAACAAACAACATAAACACATAGTAAACACAGTCAGTACACCACACTTCATCTGCATTGTAAAACCAGCAATATCAACACGTAGTAAACACAGTCAATACCATAACACTCCATCTGTATTACAAACAAACAACATAAACAGATAGTAAACACAGTCAGTACACCACATTTCATCTGCATTACAAACAAACACCATAAACACATATAGTAAACATAGTCAATAAATCTGTATTTCAAACAAACAACATAAACACATAGTAAATACAGTCAATACCACAACACTTCACCTGTATTGAAAGCAAACAACATAAACACATAGTAAACACAGTCAATACATCTGTATTGCAAACAAAGAACATAAACACATAGAAAACACAGTCAATACCACAACACTTCATCTGCATTGTAAACAAACAACATAAACACATGGTAAACATAGTCAATACATCTGTATTGCAAACAAACAACATAAAAGCATAGTAAACACAGTCAATACCACAACACTTCATCTACATTGTAAACAAACAACATAAACACATAGTAAACACAGTCAATACCCCAACACTTCATCTGCATTGTTAAACAAACATCATAAACACACAGTAAACACAGGCAATACCACAACACTTCATCTGTATTGCAAACAAACAGCATAAACACATAGTAAACACAGTCAATACCACAACACTTCATCTGCATTGTAAAACAAACAACATAAACACATAGTAAACACAGTCAATACCACAAATTCATTTGCACTTTTAAACAAACAACATAAACACATAGTAAACACAGTCAATACCAAAATAAATCATCTGCATTGTTAAACAAACAACATAAACACATAGTAAACACAGTCAATACCACAAAACTTCATCTGCATTGTAAAACAAACATCATAAACACATAGTAAACACAGTCAATACCACAAATTCATCTGCATTGTTAAACAAACAACATAAACGCATAGTAAACACAGTCGATACCACAACACTTCATCTGCATTGTTAAACAAACAACATAAACACATAGTAAACACAGTCAATACCACAACACTTCATCTGCATTGTAAAACAAACAACATAAAAACATAGTAAACACAGTCAATACCACAAATTCATTTGCACTTTTAAACAAACAACATAAACACATAGTAAACACAGTCAATACCAAAATAAATCATCTGCATTGTTAAACAAACAACATAAACACATAGTAAACAGAGTCAATACCACAAAACTTCTTCGTATTGTAAAACAAACATCATAAACACATAGTAAACACAGTCAATACCACAAATTCATCTGCATTGTTAAACATACCACATAAACGCATAGTAAACACAGTCGATACCACAACACTTCATTTGCATTGTAAAACAAACAACATACACATAGTAAACACAGTCGATACCACAACACTTCATTTGCATTGTAAAACAAACAACATACACATAGTAAACACAGTCAATACCACAAATTCATCTGCATTGTTAAAAAACAACATAAACACGTAGTAAACACAGTCAATACCACAACACTTCATCTGCATTGTAAAACAAACAACACAAAAACATTATAAACACAGTCAATACCACAAATTCATCTGCATTGTTAAACAAACAACATAAACACGTAGTAAACACAGTAAATACCAAAAAACTTCATCTGCATTGTTAAACAAACAACATAAACACATAGTAAACACAGTCAATATCACAACACGTCATCTGCATTGTAAAACAAACAGCATAGACATGGTAAACACAGTCAATACCACAACACGTTATCAGCAAACAAACAACATAAACACATAGTAAACGCAGTCAATGCCACAACACTTCGTATGTAATGCGAAACAAACAACATAAACATATAGTAAACAGTCAATGCCGCAACACTTCATCTGCACACAAACAACATAAACACATAGTAAACACAGTCAGTGCAACAACACGTCATGTGCACTGCCAAACAAACAACATAAACACATAGTAAACGCAGTCAATGCCACAATACTTCATCTGCACTGTAAAACAAACAACATAAACACATAGTAAACGCAGTCAATAACACAACACTTCATATGTTAACAAACAACATAAACATATAGTAAACACAGTCAATGCCACAACACGTCATGTGCACTGCAAAACAAACAACATAAACACATAGTAAACGCAGTCAATGCCACAACACTTCATCTGCACTGCAAAACAAACAACATAAACACATAGTAAACACAGTCAATGCCACAACACGTCATCTGTAAACAAACAACATAAACACATAGTAAACGCAGTCAATAACACAACACTTCAACTGTAAACAAACAACATAAACACATAGTAAACGCAGTCCATACCACAACATTCCATCTGCATTGTAAAACAAACAACATAAACATTCCAACCCTTTTTATTGTTTGTTTGTTTGTTTGTTTTTGTTTATTTGTGTGTTTGAATGATGTTATACGTCATTTTTAGAACCCTTTTTTGAAATGATGTTTGTTATAGTGAGCTGGGGAGGTCTTAAGGTAATATATTGCACCCATGGCTGGTCATTACATGTACTATGAAAAACTAGGTGACCAACATATTCATTCACGGCCTCTGTCCATCAAGAAACACTTATGAAATATCGGACACTGCACTAACAATGAGTCACCTCGTGATGGTATAGGCATGTCATTTGTCTCAGAAGTATCTTAATTACGTTGTTTGTGTAGAGACCTGGGTTTGACCATTTCCTCTGAAATTTCATGACTGATTCACATGAAATTAATTTATCCAATTAAGTATATATTTAGTAACAGTATGACCATAACCTTTAGTCTAAGTAGAGGTTTGTCTGTTGAAACAATGGAATGACCGGGGCAACTCTTGGAGAATTATATAAATACCCCGTATCAGCAGTCTGGAATGTAAGTTAAATAATTAGTTTACTCCAAAAAGAGGAGATTTGTACGATCAACCCCAAATTTGGCGTCCTAGAACCAGTTTCGGAGGTTAGAGTTCATGGTCGAGGGCACACGTGACAGTCAAAGAGGTGGGACATAGCCACCCTATGTAAGATACGAGATTGCCTTCATTCGGCAGATTCTTACAGACTGATAGCAGATTCTTACAGATTGATAGATATTAATTCAGATTCATTTTGACTGCTAAGCTCGCACTTTTGAACGTTAGAACTGCTTACGAATTGTAACTTGTACATTTAATCAAAGTTGAATATTTACTCTGGTTTTTTAACTGTGTATAGTTTTATTGTGAAATATAATTAGATAGTAGTTTAATAAAATACATATTAAAGACTATTCTTGAGTTAGATATTTTCACGTCGCTATATTACAGATGTACATTTGCAGGAACATGGAAGTCGTTGCATGGTCCAACACTCTTTAGTAAGTGCAGGACAATACGGGTATGTATTGGTAGAAGTTTGTTGCACAATCACAACATCGGTAAGAATGTTTTCCAACACAAGTATAACATGTGGTGTCACAAACACTTACCTCGTGCATAATGAAGTTCAAAGCCAGTGTGAAGGCATCAGTTCCATTTGAACCTGTATACTCCTTTTTTAATTCGTCTATGAGTGGAGTTCTGATCCACCCGTCAATCTGAAATAAATTCGAGCTATAGTATGAGCGATCCCTAAAACGGTGCAGCAAAGTAATGGCAGCACCCGCACCCTTAATGCCATTCTTTCCTAACCTTAATGAAACTGTCATATTCTCCTAACCCTTATTCTCCTTGAAACAGGGGGACAGTGGTACGGGAGATAAGGGGGTTGGGAGACAAGGGACGTGGGTTGGGAGAGAAAGCGGCGGGAGGTTTTTAAAATAACAAGTTTGTGGGAAAAAAAGGATGAAGAATTTTCATAGTTTGAGAGTATTTGTGGGTAAAAAATCTGTCTATATCCTATCAAAATCATTAATTGAACAGCAAATTATCTTAAAATGTAGAATTATGACCGATAGATTCATCGATTACGTCCCGTGTTTATCAATACTCTGAGGGAGAAGTGAGAAAAGGGGAGGGAGACGGGAGATAGGGGGAGAGGGAAAATACCACCCCCTGTACTCCCTCCTCCACCCCTTCAAACGGCTAGACAGAATGTGTAAGCAAGGTTGCATTAAACGGGACATTGTCAGGTTTTCTGCTTTCGATAAAAGAACAAAATGTTGATTTAACATTATTCTGTTAATTAAAATGAGTCCGATATTTTTGATAATTTCTAAAAATCATTTAAGTTGCCCCAAAACAACAATACTAAAGGTTTTATAATTGTTATCAATTTATTCATAACCTTTAATCACTACCAAAGGAACTATGGACGCGAAATTTTATTTCACCCCGAAATTGACTAACCTTTGATAGTTTAAATGCATACACCGAACAGTTTCGGAAAACGCAGAATTTTTATCCCATCCAAAATGAAGTAAATTTTCAAAAGACCTAGTTGCATATTTAGCACCTCACGCTAACCTGTAGAGTAATTCTACAGAAATGGCGACAGATGTTTGTTGCGGAATCAATAGTCATAACAACAAGAGGGTATTGATGGTCCTACGGCTCTCACCTGAGTATTGGCCCATTGTCGAACTTATGGTCATATAAAATTTGTGCAAGTTTGGTTAAGATTGCTCAAGAAATATGGCCTCATTCGTGTTACCAAGATGAACTAGAACTATTACTGCAGGTGATGAATACCCCGCAACACATATAAAGAGACAAATTGACTCATTTAACCTCTGACTTTTAAGTAAGTTTCATAAAGATTGAATAATAAAATAATAAAATATTGGACATTTTGGAAATGTTTAACAATGAAAGGGTCATAACTCCGACGTTACCAGTGGGATCTGGGAGAATTTTTTTTTATATAAAAAATAGTTATAATACTAATAATAATAATAAAAGGGAAAAAAAATCAAAAATTCAAACAAATATAAATATTTAAAAAAATAAATTTAAAAAATAAATAAATAATAATACACAACCTGTGTAAGTTTGGTTAAGATTTGGTTCTAGGTGCCTTAACTCCGTCAAAAATCAGCGAACCGGGGGGAAAACACGCAGTATGCACAACTAGACATCATATCAATGCTTCCTGCTAAGTTTCGTCAAATCCAACACGGCGTTTAAAAAATAAAATAATGAAAAAATTGAAAAAAAGTAAAAAAAATAAAAATAATAATTAATAAAATAAAAAAATTACAAATTATAAAAAAAAGATAATTACGAAACAAATTTAAACATCTTTGTTTTAAAAGAATAATAATAAAAAAAAACTGTTTAAAGGGGTTGATGCATTGTTTTCGAACAGGATTTATTTAAAAGGACTTTGAAAAACTTGGAAAAAGCTGAAAGAATTTTCAAAATGTCATGAAAAATAAAGGAGATGTCATCGCGCCGTTTTACCATATATGGCATATTGACAAAATGTATTTTAAAGCAAAGAAAACCACTGCAAATTGATTAAAAATAAATATACAGATGTAAAATGTATACATTTTAGTATTATTTTTCATTTGCAGTGATTTTCTTTGCTTTAAAAAACATTTTATCAATATGCCATATATGGCAAAAAGGCGCGATGACGTCATCGTTCAAAGATGGCCGCCCCCATTTATGTTTCTTTGCAAATTTTCAATAGGTCATATCTCCTTAATTTTCATGGCATTTTGATAATTCTTTCAGCTTTTTTCAAGTTTTTCAAAGCCCTTTAAAATAAACTGTGTTTGAAAATAGTGCATCAACCCCTTTAAGTTTGGTTAAGATTCCTCAAGATTGATTGAATTGGATTTTATAGTCGCACCAACAGCTAAGGTCATATGGCGACTTTCCAGCTTTCACTGGTGGAGGAAGACCCCAGGTGCCCCTCCGGGCAATTTTCGTGCATGGGCGGGCACCTGGGTAGAACCACCGACGTTCCGTAAGCCAGCTGGATAGCTTCCTCACATAAAGATTCCTAGGCCCCTGAGGGATCGAACCTACAGCGGTGAGGGAGATTCCTCAAGAAATGTGACCTGTATCGTGTTAACAACATGAAAAATTGCTTTTTTTTGTTGCTAATTCAGGGGCCTAGTGTTACAGATCCGATCTTGCGCATTATCGAACTCGTCCGAGATGTTATGGTCATGTACAATGTGTGTAAGTTTGGTTAAAATTGCTCAAGTAATGTGGCCTCTATCGTGTAAACAACGACGACGGACGAAGAGTGGTCACAACAGCTCGCCTTGTTACGGTGTCCGGTTGGGGCCAGATACAATGTCGCAGTGTCGTGGGCGACAATGCGACGCCCGACAACGCGACATCGCGATACGACATTGCGACATTGCGATACGACAACTCGACATTGCGATAAGACATCGCGACATTTCAATACGACATCACGACAATTATTTCGTGATGTCGTATCACAATGTCGTGATGTCGTATCGCGATGTCGATGCCATATCGCCCACGACAATGCGACATTCTTACCACTGTCGTAATGTCGCCAACGACAACGCGACATTCTTTCAATTGTCATAATGTCGCGATGTCGTTGGCGACAATTGAAAGAATTGAAAGAATTGAAAGAATGTTGCATTGTCGTGGGCGACATTATGACAATACGACATAATGTCGCGTTGTCGTGCATGACAATGCGATGCCAGACAATGCGACATCGCGACATCGCGATACGACATCACGACATTGCGATACTACATCACGACGTAATTGTCGCGATGTCGTATCGCAATGTATCATAATTAATTTAAAATGATATTTTATTAATATTTTTTTTTACACCAGTTTGCACGAGAACGCCAAGACGATGTTACGTCATCCAAGACGGCGTTACGTCATACAAACAAAACAAGTGGAACCGGAACTCTTCGTTAATTTCCGTAATCGTTATTTTCTAGTGGCGGAATCTGACGACGACGTCCGTAAAACAATCGGAACGTCATTTGGCATTCCCGCCACTGACGGAAAAGGCCGAGCAATGTTCCGTACTGGAAAATATCTCCCACTTCCCAGTAGAGCAAACGAGCAGATATAGAGTTTAATTAACATTGTTGAAGTGATACGGGAAATAATTCCCGAGTGAGAAAGATTCTTGCGATATAGAAACGAGTGCGTTTTCGCGTTTTCGCACGAGTTTCTATATCGCAAGAATATTTCTCACGAGTGAATTATTTTCCGTATCACGACAAAAATGTTAATTAAACTATATAATATATATTCTGTGATGAATTTCTTTCCAATCGTCTTTTGACACAAGTATTCCTTCTTCTGTCACTCCTGTGGCGACAGCGCGGAGTAATATAATGACGTCAATTCGTGACGTAATATCGTGACGTCTATCGTTTAGTTCATAACATTTGGCTGCTGTGCTATCTTGCGCACTTGGCGAGATTTGCTCTCGTGGGAGATAAAATAAAGTTTAATAACCAGTGTTTTTGAGATACTGAAAATATCTCCCTCGGTAGAGAAATGGCCCCGATTATATAAGAACTCGTTCTCCGCACTCGTTCTTATATCGGGGCCATTTCTCTACCTCGGGAGATACTTCCCGTATCTCAAAAACACTGGTTATTAAACTCTATCTATTCCCAGTATTTCATATACAAATCACAGACAAATAAAATTATGTAATAATACGAAATAAAATTTTGGGTAAACAAAATAGCATTTAATTGAAATTTCAAAATCTCAATTTTGTTTGTTTATTTTTTGGCGTAACATTTTCCTAAAGAATACAGAAACACGAAATTGTTTCTATTTTTGTTATGCACTGTGTATTTAAACTTTAATCTTACTGAAATAAAGAAGGGATGGTCCATACATTATTCAACAGTGCAGCACACGTGAGGAATGTTACGCCTTATTCAACACCCTCTGTTAACTGGAATGCAGTATTCGAGGGTATGGCAGTATTCGAGGGGTATTCGAGGGTATGGCAGTATTCGAGGGTATGGTAGTATTCGAGGGTATGGTAGTATTCGAGGGTATGGTGTAATTTCGATCGAGGAATCGGGCTTTATTCTTGATATCAAAAATCGATTACTTGAATTCACGAATTCTTGACATGAAGAAATACAAAATGCCCTCATCTAGTCCAGGAAAATCTTACATAAAGCCTGTTTTCATTTTTTTTAAATACTTTAGTCGGCTGGCACACTTCATCGCGTGTGGCCGTGGCTAATCTAAGTAAAATATAAATGTCACAGCCTGGACAAGGTCACGAAGTGTGTAATTAAAACGAAGAAACTTCATTTTTACTGACCGTGGGTTTAATTGTGAAGAGAAGGTTAACAAAAGCAACTTCATTTTAACTTACCCTAGGTTTAATGGTGATAAAAATGATGACGAAAACAACTTCGTTTTAACTTATCGTGGGTTTAATAGTGAATAAAATGATGACGAAAACAACTTCGTTTTAACTTACCGTGGGTTTAATAGTGAATAAAAGGATGACGAAAACAACTTCAGCAGCGAAGATGGTAATCAAAATGATTGTATACTGAAAAATAACAAATAAAGTGTCAGAGTACGATACAACCTGATTTGGTAGACAACGGATCTAATAACATTAACACTATATACTAGTATGACATTATTAAGTATGTGGGTAGAATTATAAACAAACAGATACTATTATAAAATACTTGAGTCGTTCCAAGGTCCATTTTTATGATCATTATACATATATATGGGTGACATATTGTAATGTACTTAACAACACTTCCTGGTTGGAAATCCGAGAGTGATAAAACATGATTACGACGGTAATACATACCGTCCGAAGTACGCCCAACGTAGTAGCTATCCCGCCAACAACAGTCAAATTTAACAACATAATGTACATGGTTTCTAAACCTACGGACGATGAGCTTTATATAATATATATTATGTAACGTAATATTTTGAGAATCCAGAATCTATAAACACAATATAAACTGCGTAAACCTGCCTGGTCAAACCCCGAATCTGGAGCGTTAAATTAAGAGTTACAAACCCAGCATATTCAGCCACGGGTATTTTTAGAACCCAATAAACCTTAACTTTTAATCTGCATATATACATTATTATATGACTTGAACACCTGGACAGAGTTTTGATAAACGGTTTTGTAGTATTTGTTTGCCGTTATGAGTTTCTTTAATCGTATTACACAATTTATTTTTTTATTTTTTATTTATTTTTTATTTTTTTGATCCACTTAGGTTCATACATTTAAAATAGAAATCATTCAGTTCAATGACAAACCATTTGACAAACACATTAATGCAATACAATAAAATACAAGTCAGTACGATGATAACTTACACGATTCATCGAAAAATGTGAAGTGATACACAACACAGTAAATTAGTATGATGCAATATGAATCCTATTAATGGCTAATGTAACAACGTTTAAGATAACACTTCGCTAAAGGTATAAACAACCTCCGTTAAAGGTTACAGTTTAAACAACCTTAAACATTGAAATGCACCTTGATCGGAGGTTGTTACCTAAAGTCCTTTGGCGTTAGGGTTAGGGTTACTGAGGACGCGATTGTTACCCATATCGGAGGTTGTTAATTTTTAACGTTGAGATTGTAACCTTTAACGGAGGTTTTTACTTTTAGCGGAATTGTAATGACCTGTTAAGATCGTGAGCAGTCATTCCACTGTGTTAATGTAAAAACTTACCACAACGAGCAAAAACCTCACTTTACAGCAGGCACCTAAACAGCCTACAATGCCAAGAATGAAGAAGAACACTCCAATGACTATAAATGCCAATGACGCGTCTCCAAGCAGATCGCCGATGTCCAGATTACTGATGTCGATATCCTTGCTGGCGGCCGCCTCCTGTAGCACCTTGGTAAAGGCATCGTACGCATCCTTCAGGTACGTGTCCAGCAGATCTGATCCAAACCGAACCAAACATCCTATTACGAGGAGTAAAATGCCAATTAGCTGAAACAGAAATGGGTACACTGAATAAAATGTCGCCATCTGTGCCACACGTGCTTTACAGTATGCACGTGCTACACAAATCTACCAACATGTATGTGCTAGACACTTCATAAAATAAACATTGAAGACGAACGATATTGCAATAACTGCAAACATTAGAATGACGTAGGCTGAAGCATGAACTAGCACATGAGATGAACGCATATTTGGAACACGCGCGTTAAACATGAACTTCAGATAAAATAAAGTATTTGTATACTTTCGGTTCTGTAAATTATGTTTAGTATGTGTAAATTCTAACCATCAAGAGATGAAATACCACTGAGGGTCTTAACCTCACTAACGGACACACCCATACACGAATCTCTTCGCGGAAGGGATACACTGAGTGGCCTAAATGTCCCTAAAAATCTCCTAATTCTGACACACCCATATCGATATATGAATCTCTTGGTGGTAGGGTTATAGGCCCTGATTTGCTTTATATGTAAAGATTGGTGTGTCATCCCTAACTCTTCTCTTCTGGCGGGGATTAATTTATTTACACTGTCCCTTGTTATTGGGATGACAGTAGTGTGTGAGGCTTGTTGCACCCTAGAACCTGGTTTAAACCATCAGCGGCCTTTTTTTTGCCACCGATCTTTGGTAGTCCTATTGTCATTCCTTTTATGTTTGTGATGTCTTATAACCTTACCTTTTATTTATCCGTGTAATTAACATGATGACAGTTGTCAATCATTTTTATTCTAACACGACCCCCGCAGTCTTTCATATACACAAAGAAGAGAGTCAGCTGTATGTTATTCTGCGATATAATACAGCTGTTCCATTAATTCTACGCGTATATGTTAACAACCGTGCACCGTGCACACCCCCGATATAACCCATCATATGCATCAGTACATATAACATTAATAAGCATCTTGAACAAGCTGAGAACGTTTGACGTCATAGAGCGCAAGCTATATGACGTAAGCAAATGAATCAATTGTTTGTCACGTGACTACTAGTCATACGGGGCGCCCAGTGGAACAGCCTGTAAACAGAGCACCCTGATTACCTTGACCTCCGAGATAATATATAGTGCCCCAACAATAGCGTAAACAATGGGTTTATTATTGTGTTAGAATCGAAATAATAAATACGTACCTGTTTTTTATCGGTGAATAGAATACAGTTAGTCGTTCGGATGCGAGTAAATAAATCACTCGTTCTAACGTACTCGTGATTTAATTACTACGCATCCGAACTCCTAACTGTATTTTATTCACCGATAAAACACAGGTACATATTTATTTTTTCTTAATCAAACGAGTACGATACCCAGGGCAAACAATAGCACGTTTTTCGTTGACTGTGTTACTTGAATATTACATTTCCTGTTTGTTCAGATGCGTGTTTTGGTTGACTGTGTTACTTGAATATTTCTTTTCCTGTTTGTTCAGATGCGTGTTTTGGTTGACTGTGTTACTTGAATATTTCTTTTCCTGTTTGTTCAGATGCGTGTTTTGGTTGACTGTGTTACTTGAATATTTCTTTTCCTGTTTGTTCAGATGCATGTTTTGGTTGACTGTGTAACTTGAAAATTACATTTCCTGTTTGTTCAGATGCGTGTTTTGGTTGACTGTGTTACTTGAATATTTCTTTTCCTGTTTGTTCAGATGCATGTTTTGGTTGACTGTGTTACTTGAATATTTCTTTTCCTGTTTGTTCAGATGCGGGTTTTGGTTGACTGTGTTACTTGAATATTTCTTTTCCTGTTTGTTCAGATGCGTGTTTTTCGTTGACAGTGTTACTTGAATATTACATTTCCTGTTTGTTCAGATGCGTGTTTTTCGTTGACAGTGTTACTTGAACATTTCTTTTCCTGTTTGTTCAGATGCGTGTTTTTCGTTGACAGTGTTACTTGAAAATTACATTTCCTGTTTGTTCAGATGCATGTTTTGGTTGACTGTGTAACTTGAAAATTACATTTCCTGTTTGTTCAGATGCATGTTTTGGTTGACTGTGTTACTTGAAAATTACATTTCCTGTTTGTTCAGATGCGTGTTATTCGTTGACAGTGTTACTTGAACATTTCTTTTCCTGTTTGTTCAGATGCATGTTTTGGTTGACTGTGTAACTTGAATATTACATTTCCTGTTTGTTCAGATGCGTGTTTTGGTTGACTGTGTAACTTGAAAATTACATTTCCTGTTTGTTCAGATGCGTGTTTTGGTTGACTGTGTAACTTGAAAATTACATTTCCTGTTTGTTCAGATGCGTGTTTTGGTTGACTGTGTTACTTGAATATTACATTTCCTGTTTGTTCAGATGCGTGTTTTGGTTGACTGTGTAACTTGAAAATTACATTTCCTGTTTGTTCAGATGCGTGTTTTGGTTGACTGTGTAACTTGAAAATTACATTTCCTGTTTGTTCAGATGCATGTTTTGGTTGACTGTGTAACTTGAAAATTACATTTCCTGTTTGTTCAGATGCGTGTTTTGGTTGACTGTGTTACTTGAAAATTACATTTCCTGTTTGTTCAGATGCGTGTTTTGGTTGACTGTGTAACTTGAAAATTACATTTCCTGTTTGTTCAGATGCGTGTTTTGGTTGACTGTGTAACTTGAAAATTACATTTCCTGTTTGTTCAGATGCGTGTTTTGGTTGACTGTGTTACTTGAATATTACATTTCCTGTTTGTTCAGATGCGTGTTTTGGTTGACTGTGTAACTTGAAAATTACATTTCCTGTTTGTTCAGATGCATGTTTTGGTTGACTGTGTAACTTGAAAATTACATTTCCTGTTTGTTCAGATGCGTGTTTTGGTTGACTGTGTAACTTGAAAATTACATTTCCTGTTTGTTCAGATGCGTGTTTTGGTTGACTGTGTTACTTGAAAATTACATTTCCTGTTTGTTCAGATGCATGTTTTGGTTGACTGTGTAACTTGAAAATTACATTTCCTGTTTGTTCAGATGCGTGTTTTGGTTGACTGTGTAACTTGAAAATTACATTTCCTGTTTGTTCAGATGCATGTTTTGGTTGACTGTGTAACTTGAAAATTACATTTCCTGTTTGTTCAGATGCATGTTTTGGTTGACTGTGTAACTTGAAAATTACATTTCCTGTTTGTTCAGATGCGTGTTTTGGTTGACTGTGTTACTTGAAAATTACATTTCCTGTTTGTTCAGATGCGTGTTTTGGTTGACTGTGTAACTTGAAAATTACATTTCCTGTTTGTTCAGATGCGTGTTTTTCGTTGACTGTGTTACTTGAATATTACATTTCCTGTTTGACTTCTATATCTACCGTTTAATATATGTTCGTTGCACACATACTTGAGAATATCAGCTGGTAAGCTATATCAGTGCCAATACGATGTGGGTTTAGAGAATACTTGGCATTGCATCCGCATTTTTGTGTTAATAGACATATATATCAAGTACACTATCTATTCTAACGCACTTTAGGAATGACGGTCTTTCATTCTGATTCCAAAAAACGTTAACATAATATACCATATAGCACGTCTATAACTCAAAATATCCAGAAAAAAATGCCTTTCAAAAATCGATGTGCCGCAGTGGCAATCGAAGTTACACAGTTCATGATATAACACTGAGTGTCTTAACTCCTTTTATACATGATTTAGATGTATATGATTTAGATGTATATGATTTAGATGTATTGATATCAAATGCTGGTATAAATCTTAAA
This sequence comes from Cyrtodaria siliqua, assembly GCA_037043455.1. Lineage (NCBI taxonomy): Eukaryota > Metazoa > Mollusca > Bivalvia > Adapedonta > Hiatellidae > Cyrtodaria > Cyrtodaria siliqua. Next base: position 3,906 of record JAWPHD010013664.1, on the reverse strand, counting down.
GTAAAAAAAAGTAAATCAAAGGTTAATAAAGCAGTTAGTGTTTTATAGGAAAACACGCGAAAATACATGACGTGTTCCATTTTTAACGGATATCTGATTTGTATTTGTATGTTTAGTTAACAGAAAATTAATTTGTATTCATATATTCTCAGCTGATACTGAATTCAGAGAATGAATTGACCTGCCATCGGTACTTCCTTATTTATTAATTTTGTCAACGCGGGTGCAATGCTTAATACTTTTCGAGTGTCCCTCTTAGCTTGAGATGCAATTAATATACGTACCGAAAATAGTATGTTGATAATGACAAGGACGATTTGCCCACACCCCTCGCAGCAACCCATTGTCTCGGTCCTGGTTAGATCTCTGTTTCCGGAATAGTTGTTCTTGTATTCTTCTTATAGTGTTGGTTTTGTTTTTTACGTCACAAGTATCTAAACAAAAGCTGTTAAAAAAAATTCAGCGAATCTTTGGTAAAATGAAGACTTGTTCCTTCCCTAAATGTTCTCTTATTTAAATTTTTATTTCACACTATACATAGTTAGATATAGAATGTCCATAACTGAAACAAAACCACAAATCAAACCTCTTCACTGTTGAGTACACAAACCAATGTTGGATTTAGTGTGATTTGAGTGAAATCTGCTTGCTAAATCAATAAGTTTATCTTATTTCACTAATTAGTAATTATATACTGTAACGCTTAGATAGTTATATAACTGAACTACTATATATGTCCTCTTATCCGTGCTTGGTCTCAAACGGTTTTTATATTTGATATATTTATCATTTAAGATAACCTATTTGTTCGTTATAAGTAAAGATCAAGTATCAATGAATGTGCTGATAAGAAGGTAGGAAGTGTCACATGATATGATTGTGTTATACACATGTATTGTATTATGTAATGCACGAAAATAAAACAATCAATTCTAAAGTAAAATTTTAGCTTTTAGATAACATCCATTAATAAATGTTAGATAATTAAGCGTATGTATATGTGATCTTTATTATTTATGGATATATATGTTTTTGTGTTTTTATATATGATGATGTATGTTGTACATGTCAAAATAAAAAATGTATTCTGTTCTGTTCTGTTTAGATCGTATTTTCATTCTGGGCTTATATTCGTCGAATACACTTGACGACACTAATGCTAATAAAACATGTATTTTTAACCATACTTTGCTCAATTTTTTAAAGCGGTGACTGCATGTAATCCGATTATCAAATTGGTTATTTATTTGCAATTTTCTTTGATGAATCTGTTAAAAATATATTGGTGACTTTTCAAAAGAAGTTTTGTCGAAATTGTACATTCCATTTTAAACAAATAAAAAGTAGCTGGGGTACTTGTTATAAGTCTCGTGTAGTGCTGGGGTACTTGTTATAAGTCTCGTGTAGTGCACACAGTCTGGTATTTAGTAGCTGGGGTACTTGTTATAAGTCTCGTGTAGTGCTGGGGTACTTGTTATAAGTCTCGTGTAGTGCTGGGGTACTTGTTATAAGTCTCGTGTAGTGCTGGGGTACTTGTTATAAGTCTCGTGTAGTGCACACAGTCTGGTATTTAGTAGCTGGGGTACTTGTTATAAGTCTCGTGTAGTGCACACAGTCTGGTATTTAGTAGCTGGGGTACTTGTTATAAGTCTCGTGTAGTGCACACAGTCTGGTATTTAGTAGCTGGGGTACTTGTTATAAGTCTCGTGTAGTGCACACAGTCTGGTATTTAGTAGCTGGGGTACTTGTTATAAGTCTCGTGTAGTGCACACAGTCTGGTATTAAGTAGCTGGGGTACTTGTTATAAGTCTCGTGTAGTGCTGGGGTACTTGTTATAAGTCTCGTGTAGTGCTGGGGTACTTGTTATAAGTCTCGTGTAGTGCTGGGGTACTTGTTATAAGTCTCGTGTAGTGCTGGGGTACTTGTTATAAGTCTCGTGTAGTGCACACAGTCTGGTATTTAGTAGCTGGGGTACTTGTTATAAGTCTCGTGTAGTGCACACAGTCTGGTATTTAGTAGCTGGGGTACTTGTTATAAGTCTCGTGTAGTGCACACAGTCTGGTATTTAGTAGCTGGGGTACTTGTTATAAGTCTCGTGTAGTGCACACAGTCTGGTATTTAGTAGCTGGGGTACTTGTTATAAGTCTCGTGTAGTGCACACAGTCTGGTATTTAGTAGCTGGGGTACTTGTTATACGTCTCGTGTAGTGCTGGGGTACTTGTTATAAGTCTCGTGTAGTGCTGGGGTACTTGTTATAAGTCTCGTGTATTGCTGGGGTACTTGTTATAAGTCTCGTGTAGTGCTGGGGTACTTGTTATCAGTCTCGTGTAGTGCTGGGGTACTTGTTATAAGTCTCGTGTATTGCTGGGGTACTTGTTATAAGTCTCGTGTAGTGCTGGGGTACTTGTTATAAGTCTCGTGTAGTGCTGGGGTACTTGTTATAAGTCTCGTGTAGTGCTGGGGTACTTGTTATAAGTCTCGTGTATTAGCTGGGGTACTTGTTATAAGTCTCGTGTAGTGCTGGGGTACTTGTTATAAGTCTCGTGTAGTGCTGGGGTACTTGTTATAAGTCTCGTGTAGTGCACACAGTCTGGTATTTAGTAGCTGGGGTACTTGTTATAAGTCTCGTGTAGTGCACACAGTCTGGTATTTAGTAGCTGGGGTACTTGTTATAAGTCTCGTGTAGTGCACACAGACTGGTATTTAGTAGCTGGGGTACTTGTTATAAGTCTCGTGTAGTGCACACAGTCTGGTATTTAGTAGCTGGGGTACTTGTTATAAGTCTCGTGTAGTGCACACAGTCTGGTATTTAGTAGCTGGGGTACTTGTTATAAGTCTCGTGTAGTGCACACAGTCTGGTATTTAGTAGCTGGGGTACTTGTTATAAGTCTCGTGTAGTGCACACAGTCTGGTATTTAGTAGCTGGGGTACTTGTTATAAGTCTCGTGTAGTGCACACAGACTGGTATTTAGTAGCTGGGGTACTTGTTATAAGTCTCGTGTAGTGCACACAGTCTGGTATTTAGTAGCTGGGGTACTTGTTATAAGTCTCGTGTAGTGCACGACAGTCTGGTATTTAGTAGCTGGGGTACTTGTTATAAGTCTCGTGTAGTGCCTCAGTCTGGTATTAGTAGCTGGGGTACTTGTTATAAGTCTCGTGTAGTGCAGTCTGTATTAGTAGCTGGGGTACTTGTTATAAGTCTCGTGTAGTGCTGGGGTACTTGTTATAAGTCTCGTGTAGTGCTGGGGTACTTGTTATAAGTCTCGTGTAGTGCTGGGGTACTTGTTATAAGTCTCGTGTAGTGCTGGGGTACTTGTTATAAGTCTCGTGTAGTGCTGGGTACTTGTTATAAGTCTCGTGTATTAGCTGGGGTACTTGTTATAAGTCTCGTGTAGTGCTGGGTACTTGTTATAAGTCTCGTGTAGTGCTGGGGTACTTGTTATAAGTCTCGTGTAGTGCTGGGGTACTTGTTATAAGTCTCGTGATTAGTAGCTGGGGTACTTGTTATAAGTCTCGTGTAGTGCACACAGTCTGGTATTTAGTAGCTGGGGTACTTGTTATAAGTCTCGTGTAGTGCACACAGTCTGGTATTTAGTAGCTGGGGTACTTGTTATAAGTCTCGTGTAGTGCACACAGACTGGTATTTAGTAGCTGGGGTACTTGTTATAAGTCTCGTGTAGTGCACACAGTCTGGTATTTAGTAGCTGGGGTACTTGTTATAAGTCTCGTGTAGTGCACACAGTCTAGTATTTTCATATTTTACCAATGTTAGTTTAAGGTTGGGCGAAACAGGTTTGTTGGTTTGAGTTCAACATATTGCTTTTAATGAAATGCGAAGTATAAAGGCTTAATGTAAATGGAATGTATGCATTAGTTTATTTTGATTACTACTTTATAAATTCCTGT
>JAWPHD010013663.1:0-66651 GCA_037043455.1 Cyrtodaria siliqua | reverse complement strand
TTTTAAGATTTTGCGTTGCAATATGCAATGTTTAATTCATGTGTTTATGTGTAAAACATAATTCAAATGTGTAATCATAATAAGTATTGCCATGACGCATACACCTAAAAAATGACTTTTGTTAAAAAAAACAACACGTTAAACCGCACATTTCCTTTATCTAGAATCCTTTGGACTATGTGTCGTCTGTGCAATATATGTATATATCAGAACATGTTAATACTGTTTATGTTGCAGTTACTTTGAGGAAGGCTTATACTTCCAGTTTGGCAGGTGTCTCAACTTAACAGGCTTACTGAACACATATGTGCAATGTCATGAACATTGCTTAGTACTTAATTTCATCAATATATCATAACAATCCTTATTCATATTATAAATTATTAAATCATGTAGAAAGGTTGTAAATTACTGATTCTACAAGGTTTACACATATATTGTAAAAAAATATTAACTAACTAAATGCATAAAAATGTGTCAATAGTGGGTGGGGTAAATTGACTTCTAATTTGAAGCAAAATAGAGATTTTTAAACTGAATTCAGTGCTAAAAAAGAGCTTATTTTACGCTTTATGTAACTCAATGAATTGTAAACTTAAGTGCATCTTTAAAAGTACATCAATAATTATTCACACAAGCATGACATTCAAAAATGAACATCAAAAACGTATATGAAGAGCGCTACAATGATAACCTTTAATGTTCCTTTTTTTTTTATATAAGCTACCTGTTCCAGATTGCTATCATGGAAAAATGTAATCTATATACATTGTTCCTTTCAAAAAGTGATGGTAGAATTTGTCCCTTGAGTTGGTAACAATATCGAAAATGTTGGGTCCTGGCTCAAGGCCTACAAGACGCGATTGAAGACAAACAACAAACGAAGTTGTTAATGTATTATATCAAATGGATTCAATTCATAAAAGATGCCGATGCCGATGAAAATAATAAATAATGAACCGTGTGAATTTCATACTCGTAGCCAAAGTTGATCAAATTTTGGAAAGCTTCCAAAAAGTATGTTCGCGAAAACAATACTGGTTTTGTCCGTTATTTATAACGTTTATTCATCAGATATGTACAACAAACAATGCAATACAATAAAATGTGTGTATGACTATATTCTGGGCGTACAAGCCAACCTAAACTGTTGGAAAATGCATTCCTTTTTCGGCTGATGTATTTTGAATACTTACTTGATTGCATATGGCCGACATATAGTAATACGCCTGCGTGTTCTATTCTATTCTCTTATATATTCTGCCTCCAAAACGTCATCAAGGACCAAAGACCGAAAGTCTGACCGCAATTCACTTTACTGCAGCAAAAAATTGTCCCTTGTTGACAAATTCGATTTAACTTTGCCAAGATTGCAACTTTTTAATTTGTAAATATGATTTTGTTGGTTTCCTCATTGTTTGATCTGTAAATAAGATGTTGTTGAATGTTGTTTTCTTACTCAAGGAGCAATACTCGGCTAGGTTTTTTGTACACTGGATCTTTCCAGTGCAATGCATTTTTTTTAATGTAAAAAACATCAACACATTGTGTTCATTTTAAAACATTTTAACCTTTAAAAGAAATATATTCCGCACCCCTAATCATCACCCACCCACCCAAAACACACCCACCCACTCCCCTCTTTGGTAAAGATCAAATGAAAAACAAAGACACCTTTGTCGGAGTCTGAACAAGGCAAAATATAGCCTATTTAAGAAAGTCTAGGGCCATAACTGCAGTGTTACTGGTCTCATCTGGTTTGGTTTTTGAATGTCCATGCTTTCATTGATATCAACAATTTGCCAAGTTTGCTAAAGATTAGATGAAAAAATCAACATTCTGGCCATGTTTTTATAAAGATCAGATGAAAAACGAAGGCCCTATCCTGTTAATGAGACAAAATAATAGCATATTTAACAAAATCAGGCACCATAACTTCTCTCTTACTGGTCTAATCGCACTGGCGTTCGAACCAGAGATGTAATAAACAGAGATTTGCACTGATACTTTCAAAAAGAAAATACTCGAAATGTCATGTGTGCACTTTAACTGGTAATTCTATAGATATTGTCATCAACCAGAGATTTGCACTGATGCTTTCAGATAGAAAATACTTGAAAATCCGTGTACATGACTATGCCCTTTCATTGGTAATTCTATAGAAATTGTCATTTCTTACAGCAAGCCTGCAAATTATCTCAAATTAAAGACAATTACGTTTAGAATGAACTGGTATTTTTAGAATATTTCTATGTTTGCTAAAATTGTCAACAAATAAAAAGTACGAGTATGACCTATTTTGTGTTACTTCCTGTTGTTGTTGGAGTTTTGCTGAAATCTGAACCTGTATAGAATTCATAATTTTTCACAGCAGGAGTCTACGACTCACTCCAGGTCTCAAATTAAAGAGAATTATATCCTGTGTGTAGTGATATCATATCATATTCTTTCTGCCTTAAATATAAGAATATATCTGGAAGATATGAGTAAGTGCTCATGCAATCACTACTTCTTAAATCTTTGTTTGAACTAATCTGAACGTTCATTAATATAAACATCAGATGAAATATGAAGGCACACATCCTAAGAAATACACCACACATGAACTAGAGATCTCAAAGGGTATACAATGAGTTAGCGTCATAATAAGGACAAAATTCTGCAATAGTAAATTACTGCAAGCTCCCTAAATTGTACCCCGTAGAGGGGCCCCTAAACACAGGACAAAACCTGTTTCAAATATTTTGTGCCTCAAGTCCCTAAATGACAATACAAAACTAGTATCAAATCCATTCACATTTGAGGAATATATGCCTTTTTTTTCTTCTGTATTTTACCCGATTACCTTTATTTTCTAGACTGCAGTTGTGAAAACTTCATATTCTTAAAATTCAAGAATGCAGATACTATTTTTTGTACAGTGTATATACCCCCAGAAAGTTCACAGTATAGTTCCATTGAACTATTTGACAAATTAGAAAATGTTATTTTAGATCTGAAAGCTAAATTTGAAAATAGCAACTTTTGTTTAGTTTGTGATTTTAATGCTAGGTCAGGAGCTTTGTCTGATTTTACTTCTTTTGACAGATATATAATAGAGGAAAATCTTGATGACATTAGCATTCAGCAGATTGTGGTGAATAACTTGTATGATCTTGGCTTTCCCACTAATCGTTTTTCAGAAGATAACAATAATCCTAATAATTATGGTCATCGTCTGATTCAAATGTGTAGAGCTGCTGATATCTTGTAATGGAAGATGCGGATCTGATGCATACATTGGGAAAAACACTTGTATCAAGGGAAGTGGTAGTTTAATTGACTATTTGTTATTATCTTGTATTAAGGCAAACTTTGATCCTAGTGTTATTCTTGATACAGCCAAGGAGCTTAGAAATGTTCTTGATAACCATTTATATACTGATGAAACTGTACATTTTTACACTCAGAAAGTTGCTAACATTCTTACTGATGCAGCCAAAGAAAATGACATGTTTCAAAATAGAAACAAATCAAAAAAGTCATGTTAAGCATTCAAAACTTTAAATTTTCTATTTTCTTTTTAAATTTCAACAATATGCAACTTGCCCATTCTCCCTTTTTACGTCTTTATTTCTTTTTTCCTTTTTTTATATTTTTTGTTCAATTGATCTCAAGAAAGATATTGCTAGATTGTTTGATGTACAGCATTATTTTTGTTTTTATTTTGCCATGATGTTATAAACTGTTTGTTATTCTTGTTTTGTCAGATGCCCTTATGGGGCCATGACTTGAATAAACTTTGAAACTTTGAAACTTGAAAAATGAAGGTCCTATCGTTTTAACGAGGCAAAATATAGCATTTTTAACTAAATCAAGGGCCATAACTCTGCTGTTACTGGTCCGATCTAGCTGGTGTTCGAACTTGTCCGAGCTTCTATTGATATTAACAATCTGATAAAGTTTGGTAAAGATCGAATGAAAAATGAATGCCCTATCGTCTTGAGGCAAAATATAGCATTTTTAACTAAATCAAGGGCCATAACTCCGTTGTTACTCGATCGAACTAGATGGTTTTCGAACTTCCCCGAGCTTTCATTGATATTTACAATCTCATAAAGTTTGGTAAAGAGCGGATGAAAAATGAAGGTCCCATAGTCTTAACGAGGCAACATATAGCATTTTTCACTAATTCAAGGGCACATAACTCTGGTGTTCCTGGTCCGATATAGCTGGTTTTCAAAATTATTCGAGCTTTCATTGATAGTAACAATCTCATGAGGTTTGGTAAAGATCGAATTGAAAATGAAGGCCCTATCGTCTTAACGATGCAAAATATACCATTTTTAACCAAATCAAGGGCCATAACTCTGTTGTCACTGATCCGATCTGGCTGGTTTTCCAACTTGTCCAAGCTTTCATTAATATTAACAATCTGTTAAAGTTTGGTTAAGGGCGGATGAAAAACGAAGGCCCTATCGTCTTAACGAGGTAAAAGTTAACCGACGACAGACGACAGACGACGGACGACGGACAACTCGCCATCCCATAAGCTCTGCTGGCCCTTTTCCAGTAGAGCTAAAACGAGAAACAGAACCAAATGGAGAAAATTGTAAATAACTGCTGACGCTCTTTCATACAATCAGTAAAGCTGTCTCGTGACAAGTATGCTACGCATAACGAAAACTCTGATTGGCAAAAAGAAGCTACCAAGTTACGCACCGTTTTCAAAAAAGAAGCATACCCGGAAAATTACGTCCGTACATGGTACGGAGAGAAATAAAATAATATGAGGTCTCTGAAATATAAACACGTAATTTACATGTACACTCTATCTGGAGCACTGCCTACCACAGAGCTCCCCTTTATAAAGTAGGTAGACTATGTGGCACAACTCCATCCGCAGGTTTTGGAAGACATCACGCAATGCCTACATAAACAAAAAGGTGACTTTTAAGTGGAAAATCTAAGCATCACAACTTTTGATTTTTAAAGCCCACTTCACTTTGTGGCGGGCCATTAAAAGGTTGCACATTTCAAATTAAATCAAAAAAACGGCAGTAATGGAGTTAAGGGTTATACATGTACCCATTTTGTACCCGTTCCAGTCCTAAGAGAAGGGATTAAAAATCCCAGAGCAAGTGTGTAACCTTATATACCACACGTGCATATATAAAACTCACCAAAGGAAAGAATATCGTGCCGATCTAGTTATGTTTTTTCCGACATGTTCAATGTTTTTCTCTCCAAATAGCTCGCTGTCATCTGAAATCTAGTTCCATATTTCCAAGTTGATCAATTTTCTTTGGTGAGTTTATGCTTGCACGTGTTCAGGTCAATTGAAATCCGGTGATTGTAAAAGCAGGCATTGGGTGATCAATGTCTTCAGAATCATCGGCGGAAAGCACGAAAGGAGTTGTGCCGTATTACTCTACCTATCTATCTAAATTTACTCCTACACCGTCTTTTGAGTATACATATGCAGTGCCCCAAATAAGCTTTCAGCACAATGTACGCATGCTCTTTTTTTTTTTACATATTTACATTTACAAATGCGTATTCTGGGAAACAGGATTTGTAAAATGTTTACTCTTTATTCATTATGATTACCATAAAAAATATTGCATATTTCTTCTTCCCCTTAAATATATACATTCAACATTGTTTCTTTCTTTTTTTAAATGGCATTAATTTGTGTCAAACAGCCGACAAAATGGCCATTTCTATTTTCTTGAAAGCATCATTCTACTTTAGTAAAATTCTGCACTTGATTGTCATTCAGTACCTCAATCTTCAATAACAATCCACTGAGTATGGCCGGGCGCACTCTGCTTTTATAAGCTTTTAAGAGTGTATGCGGGTTTTCCATATTTATCGGCGATTTTTTAATGCATTTTTGTAAGCATCAATTTTATTTTTAATGAACTTCTGGTGAAAAAATATGCATAATTACGCATATACATGCGTCTTATCTGGATCACTGTATGAGCAACCACATTTCTGGGGAATGTTTACAGACGTGAATCACTGATTGATCTGAAGCTGACACAGAAGCAACGAGTACTGACTGTTGTTCTGCTGCATACGGGACCGACAGCTTTACATCCTCTCCGAAGGCTGGCATACTTTAACACCGAAGGATGGCATACTTTCACAGTACCTAGCTCAAGTAAGATACTGCGTGAGCGCGTTTGAAAATTCCGGGACGTGACCCCACTCTCACCGGGAAGTATAACCGTGACCTATAGAAATAGAGCCAAGTATGCCAACCACTCGGCCACTGCAATTCTTTATCAAATTGGTTCACCATAGTACTATGGTAGGTTGCACCATAGTATTATGGTAGGTACAGAATATAAAAACATAGGATTAAACTCATAGCTACACTTTATTAGGCTAGGTATACATTACAATGGAGTTGCCCCACTCACCTGGCATTAACCGCTACTCAGTGGTATCTGTTCCCTACTTCCACACACAATGACATGATACAAAGACCTGTTAGAGATTGCTTCTTTCTGGAAGGAAAGCATTAAAGTAAAGATATAAATAAACATTAAAAAACAAACAGTCATCCTACCAATAAAATTCACAGGACAGTTGCCATCTACCTAACTAACCGCTTAGTATTTTACTATTACGATCTCAGACTAATACTCCAATAATTTGTTGTTACATAGACTGCTTCACTGCACATGTTTTGTGTTGACGCAGCACACTTACACTACTAAAATATGTGTTTTACCATTTCTGATAATTTAATTATGTTTCTGGTAATTGAATTAACAATTTTGTTGTTTTTTGTATGGTGTTTTATGTCATTTTCAATGAATTAACAATGAATCAAGGACTTTTTAAGATAATAAAATCCTGAATAAAGAAAAGACTGTGCACATTATTGAGAATAATTATTACTACTATATAAAACTACAAGTTTAAAAAGGTGACTTTTAAGTGGAAAATCTAAGCATCACAACTTCTGATTTTTAAAGCCCACTTCACTTTGTGGCGTGCCATTAAAAGGTTGCACATTTCAAATTAAATAAAAAAAACGGCAGTAATGGAGTTAAGGGTTATACATGTACCCATTTTGTACCCGTTCCAGTCCTAAGAGAAGGGATTAAAAATCCCAGAGCAAGTGTGTAACCGGGTACAACAGGTAAATCGCAAATAATCGCTTGCCAGCTATGTGTCCTCGATATATCAGATTAAAGCACAACTAGAACAGTAGTCAGTAGATACACTACATTACATTACATACCTTACTATAAATAGTAACATATTTTAGTAGCAAAACAATGATTATCAGTTGATCCCTTTTCATAATCCATCATCCGCACGACGTCATCAAGCAACACAACATCAACACCATCAAGCACCAAAACTTCATAGTGGAGAGCTAATTAGAGCGGACGTTCAAATCTCAACTGCAATTTTCACTGCCCATGAAATATTGATTTCGAATAAATCATTATTGTAACAGATGTTTTTTTAAAAAATCATCAGACAATGCAGAAAACTGATTTAAAGTAATTTATTAATTTACCAGAATTGTTTTGGGGTCATTGGGTCAAAGGTCAAGGTCGCATTGACCGTATATGGAAATACACATTCCGCTAAATACCTTTGAAACCATAACACTTCCACTCATGAAATTTCACAGGTACATCTCCCTTGGGGAAAGGAGGACCCTTATTGTTTTTGGAGTCGGAAGGTTCACGGTTAAGCTGTCCACGACCATATATACAAGTATGGACGTTGAAAGCATAGCATCCATACTCATGAACATTTATTTCTATAGATACATACAGGAGGTGTTCAACTTATAAAGTAACATTGTGTTTAAGATGTAATTTTTAAGCGAAAGGGATTATCATAAAAAAATACATGATTTAGTTACTTATAAAGTATACATTTAAAAAATCTCTAATTTCACGCGGTTCATTTTAAATTACATTTTGAATTAGGTGCATACTATTTTCCAGTTTTACACCTATATGTATCGAATTGCCGTAGAGTTTTACCTTAAACCTAATAATTCCACTAAATGTATATCATAGTTGTTTAAAACTGGGTTTGTATTTTAAATGTGATCGTACGTTTTATTTAAATATATACTGAAAAGGTGGTCCCTTGGAAGCAACAAACACAAACAAGAGAGAAAAGTAGCAGACTCGGTTTTATTGAGAGGTAATTATAAAATGCAACACCTCTCACGCCTCCTAGAACCGGCTTAAGCGATATTCTACTTTGAAGCAACACAGAATGGGCTTGATGATCCCAGAGGACCAGTAAGACAAACATATAAAAGTCGGATTAAAAGTTCTTATTTTATCGCAATATTATGAAATTAAAAAAAGATACCACAGTTTGCCCTTATGTTAGCGATGATTTTATATAAAAATAAGCATTTTATTCACATTTTGTAAGACACAAAAAATAAATAGCTATTTTTGCTGAATTATCACATACAGATATGTTTATTTCGCTCTTCGGGGCATTTAATTTTATTAGATACTGGGACCATACGCCGTACGACATGGGGAAGCATATAACTCCATGTCCACCGCCGTATGCATGCCATCTTCGGGATGGTTAAAATTGCGTACCATAGATTTTATGAATATTGAGTTCTGCTCAACCCGGAGCTAGAGGGCGTGAGCGGTAGCTAGCATATTTCACTACCGCTCATTAACAGTCTCAAGCAAACCGAGACTGCAATATTTCGTACGTGTCGTGCTCGGCCTTTCCAAAGGTCCATTATCATACTCTTTTTGATCATTTTTTTATTCATCCTTATTTGGAAATGTGTGTTTGTTAGCCCCTAAATCTGAAGTTATATATTTGTTCTTTTTTTTCTTATAAGAAAGTAACAAAACTTAATTTTTTAAAGAGGAGAAACTCATAACAATGCCTGCAGCTGCTGTTTCGAAATAGAGGTTTTTATGAATTCAATGATTTTCAAAGTTGAATTTCATGTTAGTTTTCGTTGAAATCTTGAAAACCGACAAATAGCAAAACATGCATATTCCAAATTTTTACGTTCAGACATGGACATATAAGACTGCTATAACCTTAAATTGTATTGCAGTTATTTTTATAATTGAATATTTTGCTTCAAAACATCATTCTCTACCCTTTTTCAAAAACTACGGATGCAGCACAATTAGGAGGCGCATACAAGTTCATGTCATAATGTTTTATATCAAAGGAATCATTAAATTTGACAATAAAATCAACTTATTAAACGAGAATGTCAAGATGTTTGACACAATTACCAAATGAATGTGTTACGTTATAAGTTGAACACTATTGTCTTGACGTCAATAGGTTAATGGTCAAGGTATTTATGACCTCATGTGGCAATATGCATTCCGCGTGATGACTTCGTAAAACTTAATACGTACAGTGCTGTTGGTCAGAGAAGGAACCTTCTTACTTTTGGGATCACTAGGTCACTGGTCAAGGCCACCAATACATATTCCAAGTCATAACTCCAGGAGTATAATACATACACTCATGAAACTGTGGAGGCACATTGCTCTTGGTGAGAAGATGAAGCCTATTGATTTTGGGTTCAGTAGGACATCAAGATCACAATGGCCTGACAATGACCGAATCCTGAGAAAAAAATTCGCCAGTGTAACTTGTAACTGTTAGACCTACAATTTTGAAACTTTACAGAAATAGTACCCGAGTTAAAACGTAATGGTCCGGGTGCAAGGCAATGCCGCAATGCTTTTCCCACTGGAATACTGTGCGGATGGTATTACTTGGAAATGTACTGATCTACTGATAGATTTCGCATTAAATACTTCCGTTCTCTTCTCTTTATACTCAATGACTTTGTACGTGAAAAACACATGTGTGATTGATGGTGTCTACACACCAATCATTAGTAAAGGCGCAATAGTAGTAGCGGAACTGGTGCATTTTAGCTGAAATGAGAATGAATTCTTATTTAATACAATAAAATGTTTTCAACTGTATGTTTCTAAATCCTAAATATTAATGAAATATAAGCATTTTAGTATGCACGTCGATTTGTAATGTTGTATAAAAAAAACTGTAGCTTTTTCAAGATTAAACTGTCGCACATGTGTAAAAGTACTACAAGAAACTACAGCGCTTATAAAAAGAAACTGTCACATTATGATTTTATCTAAGGATTTAAAATACATATAACTGGCATGACATTAAAATATTGTGTAGTTTACTTACTTACAATATCTAAACACACATTGAGATACAACATTTCACTTTGTGGATGATCGGAAAGAGATATTAAGAATATATTTCAAATTTTGTCAAAATATGCTGTACACAGTGTGATATATGGGTATGTAGTTAATTGCTAACAATGACCAAATGTATAGGACGAAACTAAAGCAGATTCCATTTGTTAAAATTAAAATACTTGGACATGGAGCTTCTTTTCTATCCAAAACTCGTTTTGTTTACATTTCGTCTGCTCATATGTCATACGATTCATCACCGGTGATCACAACACAACTGTGTCTAGTTATACTAAAATACAGGTTACGTATTCGCAACTTGTATAGAGTGTATATTGTCCGTTTCAGATTGCACAACTTTCATGCACGTATTTAACACAGAGGGGGTGTGTATCACGTTTACAGGAGCGGATTTATCAACCAGGGTTGGATTTATAATCTGCTTATGTGCCAAGTTCGGGAAGTCCAACACACTGCCAACAGACACTCTATAACTGTACTCTATAACTGTGATAATTGAACAAACACTTTGATCCATAGCAGCTTCCTGCTGCACTGTATCACTGAGTCGAAGGTCCGTGCATGACAAAATACTCTCTGATCTCTGATCTCTACAGTTGTGTACGGTATATAGCTGAGAATATGCATACCTGACAATTAAAAATCATGAACTTGTTGTGGTTCTCTTTAAGGCGTAATTACAACATTGCGTTTGTGCTTCCGTGGTGTATAATAAAATAGTGCCTAATACAAAATGACCACTTTTGATTGCTTTTTGTTATTATTACCTATAATTCATCCGATCGATGTATTGGGGACATTTATTAGTGTTTGTTTTGTCAAAATAGGCTGTACACAGTGTGATATATGGGTATGTAGTTAATTGCTAACAATGACCAAATGTATAGGACGAAACTAAAGCAGATTCCATTTGTTAAAATTAAAATACTTACGATTTGAAGCTTCTTTTCTATCCAAAACTCGTTTTGTTTACATTTCGTCTGCTCATACGTCATACGATTCATCACCGGTGATCACAACACAACTGTGTCTAGTTATACTAAAATACAGGTTACGTATTCGCACATTGTATAGAGTGTATATTGTCCGTTTCAGATTGCACAACTTTCGTCGAGTCACGGGTGACCTCGTCATGTGACGATTCATGCACGTATTTAACAAAGAGGGGGTGTGTATCACGTTTACAGGAGCGGATTTATCAACCAGGGTTGGATTTATAATCTGCTTATGTGCCAAGTTCGGGAAGTCCAACACACTGCCAACAGACACTCGGTCGTTGTACTCTATAACTGTGATAATTGAACAAACACTTTGATCCATAGCAGCTTCCTGCTGCACTGTATCACTGAGTCAAAGGTCCGTGCATGACAAAATACTCTCTGATCTCTGATCTCTACAGTTGTGTACGGTATATAGCTGAGAACATGCATACATTACAATTAAAAATCATGAACTTGTTGTGGTTCTCTTTAAGGCGTAATTACAACATTGCGTTTGTGCTTCCGTGGTGTATAGTCAAATAGTGCCTAATACAAATGACCACTTTTGATTGCTTTTTGTTATTATTACCTATAATTCATCCGATCGATGTATTGGGGACATTTATTAGTGTTTGTTTAAGATATTTAATTATAATTGCCACACACAGTAAAGCGAAAGTAGAAATGGGGTAAATCTATCTGTGACATGTCAAAATAGAACGAGACATCATTCAACAGATTGGCTTTTTCTTACACGATACATGACCCCCTGTTTTTATTGCATTTTTATATTGGCGGACGCCCGATCGTTTGATTGATATGTGTTTTAACATTTTCTACAGAGAAAAATGCGCATTTTTGTCTCTTTGTATACATTCGTCCTATATAAAACGAAGAAGGAAAATCAATGGTGCAATGACACTTAAAGAGAGCTAATGGGATAATTCGGTCTCTCTTGGATTCGTCTTTATAGGCGCATATCAGATGAAAACTAGTAAAAAGAGCTCCGAAACACACACTGCCTGTACTTTTATGTCTTTTTTGAGCATTTGTAGTCAGTTTTCGTCTCTAATGGCCGTAATTTCGAGTTTCAGCTTAGTTGGGGTCTTAAAATAGCGTGCCTGTGCTACTTTTCTTTAATTGAACTTTAATTATTTGGTATGAACAGGTAGGTTTCTATGTGCGGAACATGTTTTCAAAATTTATCTTCATAATAAAAAAAGTTTGGTAGGTTTGTCACCATTACATATTTCCCCTATCCCCCAAATATAGGATATTGTGAACATTTTTAGAATGATATAACTTGTAAAATATTATTAATATGTATAAAAGCCCCGACTATGTAGCATACAACTATTATCAGCTTTGCTTTTATTGTAATTTGTGCCAATGTTTCAGCGTGTATACTCGACTAAAAATAGATAATATGCCACAAATTGATGGAATTGGTAGTAGGAAAACAAGTTTTGGTGTGCAAATTTGAATAATTTACATATGCAGAGTCCTGCTGGTTACTAAAATGCATGTTTTATTGATGTATATTGAATTATTGCGATAATTCGTCACATTAGTCAAGTGTATTGCCAGAAAAGGTAATTTCATATGAAAATTCAAAGAGTGTAAAACTAAAACTAAAAATCTTTGAATTTGGTAAAATTCAACTTTTTCTATGTATCTTCAAATGTCCATATCTCGGTCAATACTTGTTTGATTTGCAAATCTTAGGCATTTTTTAGCATGATATATAGCTGACAATATAACAACTTTACATTTAAATATCATGAACTTGTTATGGTTCTCTTTAAGAGAGTTAAATGGGATAATTCGGTCTCTCTTGGATTCGTACTTATAGACGAATTTCAGAAGAAATCTAGTAAACAGAGCTCCGAAACACACACTGCGTGTGCGTTTATCTCACTTTTGAGCATTTGGAGTCAGTTTTCGTCTCTTAAGTCCGTAATTTCGAGTTTCAGCTTTTGGGGGGTCTTAAATGGCATGCCTGGGCTACTTCTTTTATTGACATTTTATTCTTTGGTATAAAAATGTAGGTTGCTATGTGTGGAACATGTTTTCAAAACTTATCTTCATAAAAAAAGTTTGGTAGGTTTGACATCACTTAGTCTTCCCCTATCCCGCAAAAAAGGATATTGTGAACATTTTTAGAAGGATATCACTTCTAAAATATTATTAATATGCATAAAACACCGACTTTGTGGCATGCAGCTATTATAAATTTTGATTTTAGTGTAATTTGGGACATGTTTGAGCGAGTATACTCGACTAAAAATAGATAATATTCCACAAATTGATGGAATTTTTCTAGGAAAACACGTTTTGGTGTGCAAATCTGAATATTTTACATACGCAAAATCCTACTGGTTAATAAACTGCATGTTTTATTGATGTGTGTTGAATTATTGCGATAATTCGTCACATTAGTCAAGTGTATTGCCAAGAAATGTCATTTCATATCACAATTTAACGAATGTTAAACTAAAGAAAAAAGTCTATGAATTTGATAAACTTCAACTTTATCTATGTATCTTCAAAAGTCTATATCTCGGTCAATACTTGTCCGATTTGCAAAACTTAGGCATTTTTGAGCATGATATATAGCTGAGGATATGAATATTTTACATTTAAAAATCATGAACTTTTTGTGGTTCTCTTTAAGGCGTAATTACACCATTGCGTTTATGCTTCCGTGATGTATAGTCAAATAGTGCCTAATAAAAAACGTTTCCCTGCCTTACTAGTGATACAAAATGACCACCTTTGATTGTTTTTTGTTATTATTACCTATAATTCATCCGATCGATGTATTGGGAACATTTGTTAGTGTTTGTTTGAGATATTTAATTATAATTGACATAGACAGTAAAGCGAAAGTAGAAATGGGGTAAATTTATCTGTGACGTGTCGCAATAGAACGTGACGTCATTCAACAGATTAGCTTTTACTTACATGATACACGACCCCCTGTTTTTATTGCATTTTTATATTGGCGGACGCCCGATCGTTTGACTGATATGTGTTGTAATACTTTCACCGGAAAAAAATGCGCATTTTTGGTTTCTTGGCATACATTCGTCCTATATAAAACGAAGAAGGCAAACCAATGGTGCAATATGACACTTTCTACTACTTGAATTACGTAAGTCCAGACTCTAATGTGCCCATCGCGTCAGGTATACCTTGACGTGTTCGTTGGCGGACGGACTATAAACCTTAGAATTACACACACACACACTTGAATTACGTATCAATTTTAGGGATACAGTCTACAAATTATGATCCGCACATGCGCGTAGAACTGGTTCTAACTTGTGTTTACTACAATAATTAGATGTACATTGCAGGGATACAGTCTATAAATCCGTTCTCAGCATACGAATACAGCTGGATGTAAATCGGTATCGTCACTGATTATTGATTGATGTTAAATTTTTTTTAAAGGACAAACGGCAATCTTGAATTTTTAAAAGCTCGCGGCGACCCGTTATTTTTTCTACATAACTTGCATTTGTTCAGTAATTAATATTGATTTGAAGAATATTATAAAGGAAATTGTGTTTGAATATTACTAACTGTTTGTGTTACAGCAATATATGTATCATTTTTTGGATCTGTCTGATTTAAAAATAAGCAACATCTCTTCAATCGTTGAACAGAGTTGATGCATCTTTAATTGCAGCATCTTCTCAAGAGTTTGAGTAGGTCTGCTCCACTGCTACTTATACTCATGAACTACTGATTAGATTTCAGTAATAAAAAACATCTTTGAAATAACTGTTATACCCTAGACAATTAGGTATGTACAAAGTTCTTATACAGGGCTTAAGTGCTCTTATATTTTGTATATGCTTTTAATCTTCTTCTCTCATCTGTAAAGCTATCCTGCTTAACAGAATGTGTACACACCCTGTCCACGGGGATTCTACTGGCCCCGCTCGCGGGCTCTTATATTGTGTATAGAAATATATTGGGACAATCTTAAATTTATCAAATGAATTCTTTTGTGAAACGGTATTGATTACAACTATGATAGTGTGCATGTAGTAAACAGATATGGTGCTTACTAAATGTATCATACAGGGATAATTATTGGATCCACCCTGATGCTCTTTTACCCATCCACCTGTGTAACGGTTGTGAGTACACAATGCGACAAGGTCATCGGGCTGGCCAAAATGTAAAATATACCTGTTATCTATTTCCGTACAAATAATGTACAATTTTAAATTATTACGGAAAAAATTGTGCGATGTTACTTACGACGAATTGATTCTCGGAGTAAAAGGGTTGCTTTAAATTGTCCAAAAAATCTCGTTGATGAGTAAAACATTATTGTTCACTCGTTTGGAGAATTTTATCTAGGTGTCTGGGGAGTTTGGTAAAATAATTTAAAGAATAAAAATAGTTAGTTAATTAAAGAAAATACATTTGATTTTTGTACAGTATAACAGTTTGCTTAAGTGTGGTTACTAGTATGCAATGTAAGAGCACATATAACAAAAATAAACAATAACTAAATAAAATGGAAGACATATTACGGACATCTGTTGGTTTGGGGTCAGTTTTCATCGAGAAGAATGCGTAAAACGAATGTGTAACATGAGTAGTAATATTTAGTTTTCTCATTTCGAGTTGTAAACTTTGACCGAATTCACGACTCATATACACATATTCTTTTTTATTATATGTAGTGAAAAAAGGTAGTTTTAAAAGTCGAACAGGAAATGAAGCTTTCACAGTACACAACCAACCAAGAACACGCATTAGCACAAACAACAGTTACAATGTTAATAAGAATCAAGGCATGTGACATCACAAACACAAACGGGTTGACAATAGGGCTACCGTCTTGGAGCAGGCAGTGGCAAAGAGGCCGCTGGGGATTATCACCTGATTCTATGGTGCACCAAAACTCACCCTTACCCTATTGTCATCCCAATAAACGGGACAGTGTAAATAAACTAATCCCCTCCAGGTTATAGCATGTATCAAAGTTATGATTACTGTAAAAGGACGAACAAAATATGTTAACTCAACGGGGATTTGAACTCGGGGCTCCTTAAAGGCAAAGCGAACGTTAAAAATTGTTAGCAAAAAAGCTAGTTCTGTGACGAAAAGGTTAAACTTGTCTATTTACATAAACCCACACTGAACCCTACTACAATAAACAATATTACACTACTATACATGAAAAATAATTATAAAAAGTTGCATCTTCAAATGTGGGTAAAAAGACAAAAGTGTCTAAAGTGAAGACAGCAGAAATAGGCATGGCAATGAACTATGTATGGCACTGACGGTTCGCTGATACAGTTTAGGTATGACAATGAATGTTAGAGAATAGCGTTTATTTAATTAACTATATTGACAATATTGTTTACATTTACATCATTAAAGTTTAAGTTTTTGTATTTAAAACTGTACACGTAAACAAAATGATAAAGATGACAATCTAAAAATGAAACACGACGGAAATGTAAATGGTGCTCTTTGAGTGTTTAGTCTATTCGACTATTTGTATATTTATGTCGACATCCACATCATTTCTTTTTGAATATGGCTTTCTCTAGGCCCATCATTGGTGACTCAAAAAAGAGTGAGACGATGAAGGCCACACCATAGGACATCACCAGATGTCCGATGAACAAATAAGCCTGAAATAAAATAAAATCATGACAGAGAACAGGTAACATGTCCTTGCAACGTTGTGTGTTATTTTTACGTCATGCATTTATAGTATATAATATGAATTTATTTAAATGACTGCAAAATTTACAGCAAATCTTGTGCAATGGTGTCACAGTTTCGACTAAATGATGCATTAGTATTGAGTGCTCTTTCGTGATTTCGATCGTACTTCTGTAAAATGCGCGACACCTTTTAAGGAAACTAACCCGCCAAATAACCTCAAAATTACACTACGAACCCGTTTACCAAAACTCTATTCAGGTGTTCAGGCCATATAAAAATGTATGTGAGCCGATCAAAAAAAAAAAGGATTTTTTCATGGGTTCTTAAAGTGTTCGTGACTGAATATGCGTAAAATAAATTATGAGTTGGTCACTCTTAAATCAACGTTCTAGTTTTGGGGTTTAGCATGGCTGGTTAAAGTCGTTTATATTGTGTCTATATCGTTATGATTCTCAAAATATGTAAGTATATATTTTTCTCGTCGTCAGTTGGTTTACAAACAGTGTACGTGTATATGTTGCAAAATTTGGCTGTTGTTGGTGGGATAGCTACTTTAAAAAATCACGCATTTTATACCATGCTACGTGATGTCGATGTTATATTATGTAACACCATATGAGATGCTTTTGGCATCTCATTGAAAATAATAGACAGTGTATTTGTTAATGAAATTTCTGAAAGCTTGCTTCTTTGTCTAGTTGAATATATCTGTGAGGCTGAGAAATGTTGAATTCTCCCTTAAACCTGCAATTCTGTGTTACTATGTAACCCCTCAAAATTGTATTAACAAACGAGTTGCAATAACAAGCGAAAAAGGCATACATTTATCTATTGGTATATATTGGTTCTATAGACGTCCTTTTACTAGCATTTGTTAACATCTCTGAGTTTACGAAGTCAAGAATATAAGCTTACTGCTTCGTAATCTGTGAAGTAAGTTGGGCGATTCCTGCTCGTATAAAACATGAGCATGACCAAAGGATGCACGAGGTAAGCACAATATGTCAGACGACCCAGTGGTATGAACGCCTTCCAGGACAGAATCTGGTTCATCCAGCCTGCAAGGTAAGCAAACAAGTACATAAGTAGGTTGTTTAGTATAAAATGTTGCGGGTTTATCTCTATAAAATTTGCAATAAACAAAAGGTTGCCTTGGCAATAGCAACATAAATTAGAGATATAAGAAGTGATTTTAATACTCCTCTGAGTAAATGTACAATTTTGAGATTCAGAACGGTACTTGAAGTGCATGATGTAAGTTTGTGTTGTTCGCCATTAATGATTTGAACAGAAGACAACATAGTATGTGAGTATGCATACCCATAAAAGCAAATTGCCGCATATTACGTATGTCAATTTATACAGACCATACACGCACCCCTTAACAACCCGTCCCCCACTCCACCCCCACCCCACCACCACACACACATGTATACACCCGCCCTACTGCATCCGCGCCTGGTTTAATACTCACCACCATATCCACAAGCACAGGCAAAAACAATCCAGCACACACATATCCCCCAAACAGTCCTGCTTAATGCATTAAACGCCGTGGACCTCTCTACATTAAATGTATTACTGTCCCCTTCAGTGTAGAGGGAATACATGAGAACACAACACGTACTGATGCAGACAAACCAACAAACCGGATTCACAATCTGAAGGAAAAAATCAAATTGTAAGAACGCATTTCAAATCTTCCAATGGTTAAACTTTACAGAAGTTACAAAATAAAACGTCACAATGTCACACAGCCAGCACATATCTATTTAAAGGAGCACAGGTCAATCTTCAGGTCTGTATGGCATATGTGTTCATCTGTCTTCTTTTAATCTTCCTATTCAAAAACATAAATGATTATTTTTAAATATTATTCTTTTTTTTACTAACAGGGTTGCGCTAGCTGGGGAAAAAAATCATAAAAAAAATCATTTAAATTGAATAATAAAGTGTTCTCCTACAGGTAAACGTTCTCTAAGTCATACGTGGCTATAATATGCCATAAAACCTGCACAAGTTTAATAATTACATTGACTCTAGTTATTTCGCATTACAGAAATCCGTACTTTGAAATTAAAATAAATTTCTTAAGGAACCTTTATCGAGTTTCACTATAAAATAATGGAATGTCTTGCTTTTAAAAACATTTTTGGTAAAAAAACACATCGACTGCCGTGTGTCCCTTTAAATAGTTAACAGTTATGTTGTAAAGTTAGTTAAAGAGGCACTACCTATATCTACGCGATTTTTAATGTAAAATATTAAATACTCAATATTACTGCATTTATATGTATACAAAGCTATTTTATGAGTATTCTAAGAAGAAACATGGTTCGTATTCTAGTTCTGTAAATTATTAATTATGATCAAAACAATATCTTGAATAAAATGCTGCCCAGCCGTTTATTCCTGCCGGAGAACTACGAGTTCTTACGATTTTCTCGGACATGCGCAATGCGATTACAAACTATTCGGCGCAGTTCCGATAGCAAACGAATCGATCGGAACTCTTCGCTAATCAGACGAGGTAGTTCCGATTGTAAACGAATAAGATCGGAAAATCTCCGCAATTGGCTTGTCTAAAACAATTACGAATACAATTTCAAAAATCCGATCTTTTTAATCCTGTTTTTCCCCAGCAAAACGCATATTACATTGGGTGAAATTATTGCCATTTACCTTTTTCATAGTCCTCTTTATAATTAAGTAAAGTTTATATCAATTGGTGGACAAAAATATATAGGTAGAGCCTCTTTAATGTTTCATGGCAGATGCATCAGTTAAAAATGAATATATTACGTATTCTGTGTTATGTAAAGGAAACTCAACATGTTGTATACAGATTTGTCAGTGTGTTGTTGTTACTTTAAAGTTACCTTATTCGGTTATTTTACGATTTTTGCTTTTGTTTTGTTATTATCAAAGGTTTTAAATGAAAATTGTGTTATTATTGAATTACCTACATTTAAAAAGTGGTCTACATATTTGCTTATTTAGTTACTAACAAAACAACATTCGATGTAAGTCTTTCCGTCAGCTGCATGTAACTAACTCTTTCTTAAATCGTAACATTGTTAAATATTACACTTTGTGGTAAGGTTGGTTTACTAAACCATAAAGCTACAAAAGCAAAATCAGTTTTTTCACCAGAAAATAAGCAGTTAAATAATACAAAATATAGCGTCGCAATGTCATACAGTCAGTACATGTCTTGAATGAATGTCTATATCGAACCTTTGGTATAATGCATTTGCATTTCCATCTGTATAGAACATATCCGGTAAATAGGCCGATAACATAAGGTCCCATGCGAGCATAACTTGGAACGTATATATTCAACGTGTAATTCCCATCAAGTCTGAATTGAAAAAGATTGTTAAATAAAATGAAGCATAATGTCAATATATACCATCCTTGATAAGGGATGAGACCATACTGCAATTTATTGCTTATTTCTCGAACAACTTCCAGAGATTTCTTTCTTCACTAAATCTAGCAAACGCATTGTAATCGCATTCTCCTATTTGTTAAACGAATGTGTAACAATAAAGTTAACTTTTCAAAAAAGAAAATGTTTAAAGCATATGCATAGTACTCGTCAAATATAAACGCAAACGGCATATACATATGATATACACGTGTGTGTGTGTGTGAGTGTCTCTATGTGTGCGTGTGTGTGTTTGTGTGTGCGTGTGGATGAATATGATAAATCTTACGGTTTCGGTGCATATTCGTCGAAAGTCTGTGACGGATAGTGGTGGCGATGGTTTATAACTGCCGTGGCACTTATGGTCGCGATGAGGAAAATAAGGCAGGATATTCCACCAGCTATAAAGTTGCTGTAATGAAAAACTCAAAATATATTATCTTTCTCTGTGTTCCATACACTTAAATGTCGTTGCAATTGTTTTGCATAGTACTACTGTCGAATTCAAAATAAGGCAGAATCGTCTACATGTCGATATGTATAAAGGCAAGGTGCAGTACTGTACAATATATCAACAACTGTTCGTAAATACCAACTGATTCTGAATTCATCAATTATATTTCAAAGAAATAATCAAAATTCACCTTTGAAATCACATGCTTAATCTGAGTTCGTTTGGTATAAAAGATAAACAAATTTAGATAACCGCTATTTTGGGGAATGCATTTATATCCATTCAGAATATTGGTAAAACATGTATTTGTATTTGTACTTAGAAGTATTTACAGAATAAAAAGTAATACATAATACTGCATGCCAGGTTTGGTCAGCATATAGATGAACATTGTCCCTTCTATTCTTGTCGTGTATTCTGTTTAGTTATCGTACAATGATACAGAATGTAGGTAACTTTACATCATCGAATGTGATTCTGAGATATTCCCATATCTGTTTTATTCTTTGCATTTAAACAAACAAGTAAAATACTCGGTTATAAAACAGTTAAAGAAAACCAGTCAGGGAGGTGACCAGTGCGACATATGTGGATATTTGCAAAAGTTAAATCCACTACTTCTTCTATGGTTAATTGTTTATTCATTGATTGAATATGTATAACGTCAAAAGGAAATAATAAAACACGTGCAAGTTGTACGTTTTAACGTTTCAAACATCAAATTGTACTACTAAAGTCGTTGTACGTTTTACCGTTTCAACATCAAATTATACTACTAAAGTTTAAGGCAAATTGCTTACTAGAACAGCGGCAGAAGTATAAATGGACTGATGACATAAAACTGCATGTCGTTTGCCAAATACCACGACCAACCCATACACTGAAACGAAATATTTACATGTACATGGTACTGTATACAATACTTTGTTAATTTGCTGAGCTATTTATTAATGTAATATGAAGATGTCAGTCTGTGTCGATAGAATTCCCAAATAAGCCAATTCTAGTTCAACTCGGGTGACTACGGATAAATGTCCGTACTGATCCGGCCCATTTGGGAATTCATGCGGGCTTTATACTGGTCGTGTTATTAGTTATGCTAACTATATAAAACTAATTTTACATAATACAATAGTAATATATAAATATTATAGAGTTTGTTTTTTCAATGCCAATGACATTTGGCATGGCATATATTTTTAAAGGACACTTCTAACAATATTTTATTCATAAGTGTTAAGCCTTGGCGTCCATTGTAAACCCAGATCAGCCTGCGAGTACAAGTAAGAATGGTCTTAATTCAAAGAAGGAACATTCCATTGTATATATGTAGCGGGTTAAGGGTTAATTACATTCATCAACTGTCCGTGACATTTCTTTAATCAAGGGTTTTGGGCATTTTAAGACACCGTGAGTAAAAATCATTTACCAGAAAATATTTGGCCAAGTGTGCCGAACTTTTGCATTGATTGCATATGGTTACAATATGAAGAACGTGTTATTTACAACGTATGACATAACATATTGTCATGTAAAAGAAATACTTACCCTTTTGTCGGCCTTGACATAATTGTTGATGTACAGAAGGTTGGTCCACCAGTTGTCCCGACAGTTGCCCATACCCGGGAATTCTCCGTCACGCCAAAACGGCCCAGAGTACGCATACGGCAATATTACGGTTCCAACCATTATTACCAACATGTACGGTGGTGTAAGTCTACAGAAAAATAACCAAACATAAGGACTAATGAGTATGTTGGTGGAGAAAGTCTTAACCCTTTCATCCGAAGTAATCGCTTTAGCGGAATAGGAGCCCATATTCATATTAGTGTTACGCCACTTCTAAGTGGTAGATTTTGAACTACTCCTTTGAAATTCAAAATAAAATGCACCTTTTAAATCACATTTAGATATGTTTTATGTATCGATGTGCATTTAATACTATGATGTTATTAATTAAGTGTTTTCATATTGGCCCAGTTATTGGTCCAAGGACTGTCATATTGGCCCAAGGCCGAAGGACCAATATGGAAACACTTAACTAATGACATTTTTATTAATTAACTACTTACTATCTCTCTTTAGTCCTATGTTTTAAATATCATTTACAGGTAAGAAAAAGCAGAGATATACACTTAACAAAATTCCTAATCGGTCAGTATATATTGTATTGCTATTTTTATAATAATGCATGTATTAACACGAAATTTCACATATCGATATTTGAATAGGTACTGCAGCTAATTATTGATTTTTTTCTGGCCGGCTCGCTGTCAAATTAAGCGTGTTAGGCGTGTTGACCAATATAGCACATTTTGCACGCGCAGTTCATGGACACCAATATGCACGTGTTCATGTACATGTTTGTCATTGCTGATGATTTTCCTACTTGAAAAACACATACCATGGCGAGAATGACACAAGAGGAACGCGGCCGAGCTGTCGGAATGTTACAGGCCTGAACACCTTTACGACAGGTGAGTTTTATTTTTTGAAATTTCAAAAGAATATCGATATAATTTATTTGTAGCTATTATTTTGGTGGCTATTTCCGTTTTTAACTTTATTTCAGGTGACAAGAACCTTCAATCGGCGGCTATCCACCATCCAAGCTTTTTGGACGAAATCAACCAAACCGGAAGTGTCGCTGATCGACCCCGACGGTTCAAACAGAGGGTGACAACACAACGGCAGGACAGATACATGATCGTATCACATCTCCGTGATCGTTTACTACCAGTTACAACGACATCTAGGCATACTAGGGGACTCATGGACGTCATGTATCAACGCAAACCGTACGAAACCGGTTACGTGACGTCGGAATTCGATGCCGTTGACCTAGGAAAGGTCCTATCTTAACGAGGATACACCGCCAAGCTCGCTTAGCTTGGGCTAGGCGACATTTACGGTTCACCAGGGCCGACTGGGCGAATGTTCTTTCCGTCGACGAGACCAGGATTACATTGCGTTGTGCCGACGGCCGCAAACGTATTTATCGCCGGCGTGGTGAGAGAAACAGCGCCAATTGTGTTCTTGAGGCGGACCAGTTCGGGGGAGGATCCATTATGATATGGGCGGGCATTTCGATGTAAACCAAAACACAAGGCAACATGAATGCACGACGATATCAGACGGATATCATTCAATCTGTCCTTATACCACACATTGCTGCAAACCGTGATACGCAACTCGTCCAAGACAACGCTCCGTGCCATGTCGCCAGAGCAACATTGGCAATGTTACAGGCCAATAACATACGAGTCATCCATTTTCCTGCTAAAAGTCCTGACCTAAACCCAGTCGAGCGTGTCTGGGACTTATTAAAACGAAAGGAACGTGCCCATCCTCAGCAGCTGAATCTACGGGAATTGGAGCGTGACGTCAACCGCGTTTGGAGAAATATCCGTCAGCAGTATCTTCACAGATACATTGTATCAATGAGGAGTCGTTGTCGAGCCGTGATTGCTGCCGGTGGAGGGCATACACGTTATTAACATACAACAGTGGTCAAATAACACGATTTTGTGACTTTTGAATTACCGGGTCGCCTTATTCATTCCTGCAGAAGATGTCAATTCTTTATTTGTTTGAAATGAAATTTTGTTTGTTGATGTGTAATGAATTTCGCTTTCTTATGCGATCAATAAATTTACGAAATTGAATTTACTCTTTTTTTATTTACAATTTATTGAGGTGACCGATTAGGAATTTTGCTGAGTGTATGTTCAATATAACACTTAATAACAAGTATCTGATTCAAATAAATCTACCACAGTTACCGTTCGACGGCGCGTCGGAAAGTCACACACGAACGTGATAATAGCTATATTTCAGCGAAGTCGATGTAACCGAATTTACAAATAATCAAACCTTAATTATTTTGATTGTCTACATTACATAGGCGAACATAGCTCTGCGACGTCGTGTTTCTTTTCTTCAAAATGGCGTCCTTAAGAAAAAAAAAAACCTTTGTCATATTGGCCGTGTTGGCTTATCCAATCATATTGATTGAATTTCATATTGGCCGAGTTTTCTCATATTGGCCGAGTTTCTCTCCATATTGGCTTTGTTTTTACCATATGATGCGTGCAGTTTCCTGCAAACCACGGCAGATATTAAGTAGTTAATTAATAAAATACAATACATTCTTTAAACCGTATATAGGAAAGTTTTAATTATTAATTTGTATTTGAATGCATTCATTTTTTTTAAATTAAAAAGGGTTTTAATTATTATTTAAATTTCAAAACTAAAATGCGCTTTAAAAACAGCTTATAGAGAGGTTTCACTTGTTACTTTGTATTTCATACAATGAAATACACTCTTCAAACTACATATAACAAGGTTTTAATGATCAATTTGTACGTTAAACATTGATATACAACTCTTGTTTAATGTTTAGTGACATACTTGCAATACATCCATGAAATACACCTTTAAAAATGCGCATTTTAAGGGATTGAATACTATCATCAGTTTCTTTGTCACAAAATGAAAACTTCATTCTTCAAACCGCATATAAAAACGTTTTAAATAAATTATCAATTTAATGAAATGCGCATACAATAAAATACACTCTTCAAAAGGATCAATTAACCGTTTTCCATACTCAAATATTCACTATTCAAAATACATACTGATAATAAATGCCAGATGGAAAGGGAAAAGGTTACTTGCCTCCAAAATCTGTGAAAGTAGAACATGAACCAGTTCAGTTTCAATGCGCCTCCGACTTTCTTCAGTTCTTTTAATGACAGGTACGCCACCAAGATCCCACTGTTAAACATAAGGTTACATATAACAAGCAAATTCGATGAATTGATATCCCCCGCCGAATGATGTATTATCCTCGAGTGGAAGGAAGAAATGTGTTCGGATTTTTTTTAAATTAGTATGAATCATGACCTGGAGCCTTCATAAATTCGAATATCTACTAGATAGTATTTCAGAAATTCATCACCACGGTGGATTTGATTAAGACGATGTACCATTTCAAGGCATTGACTTTTATAGTGGGACTAAAGTGCTGGACTGGGTGTACAATTAGCAAGTGTGTACATTATAGTAATACATTTAATATAATATTCAAGAAATGTAGAATTGTATATCAATGATTACTTTTTAATTACCTGGCCATTTGATATTTATCAATCTGATTACTTCATCTCATTACTAAGGCTACTATCAGATGGTCTTGTTATTTCATGGGGAGGGATGTATTTGGCTCAAGTTTGGCTAGCTTTAAAATAAATCAAACTTTCTTTCATATATAAACACTCAAACCAAGTTCGACATGTGACCCAGGGGCAGAGCCAAAGTTGACCCTAGTGTCACCATTTGAACAAACTTGGTAAAGCTGAGTGTAAATACAAAATATTAAACTGTCGGCTCTTGTAGTTTCAGAGAAGAATATTTTTTAAGTTTTTCCCTATATATAAGTCTTTGTAAAACTTGACCCCTGGGGTGAGGCCAAATTTGAACCCAGGATCACCATTCAAACAAACTTGGCAGAGGACCATAAGCTGAGTGTAAATACAAAATATTAAACTTTTGACAGACTTGTAGTTTCAGAGAAGAAGATTTTTAAAGTTTTTCCCTATATATAAGTCTATGTAAAACTGCGACCCCAGGGTCACCATTTGAACAAAACAGGTAGAGGATACATAAGCTGATAATAAATAAAAAAGATTAAATATAGATATAAAAATCGAACAGAAAAAGCAGCATTCAAGGACGACAGTCAACCACAAACACACACAGAAACAAAGAACACATTTAAAGATTAATAAAAGGCCAAATAAGACATCACAAACACAAAAGTATGTAGCTTTTAAGTTTTACAAAGATTACGAATATTAAAGTCCTCAACTCGAGTACACGCTCTAGAAAAACGAATAAGTTGAGACACAGAGACCCCATAAGAAGTTGCTCGGGGAACATCCCCATCTAAATAAGCTTTATCTCTTGTAGTTTCAGAGAAGTTTTTCCCTATATAAGTCCATGTAAAACATGTGGTCCCTGGGGTGGGGCCAAATTTGACCACAGGGTCACCATTCAAACAAACTTGGTAGAGGAACCATAAGCTGAGTGTAAATACAAAATATTAAATCTTTGACTCTTGTAATTTCAGAGAAAAATATTTTTTAAGTTTTTCCCTATATATAAGTCTATGTAAAACTGCGAACCCTGGGGCGGGGCCAAATTTGACCCCAGGGTCACCATTTGAACAAAACTGGTAGAGGATCCATAAGCTGATAATAAATAAAAAAGATTAAACCTTTATCTCTTGTAGTTTCAGAGAAGATTTTTGAAGTTCTTCCCTTTAACTCTATGTAAAACAGATCCAAGAAGGGGACCTAAGCTCCCCATTAAAAAAAACTGAACCCATGAACCAAGGCTTCTTATGAAAACAAAAAATAATAATAAAACAAAAATTATAAAAACTCAAAATAACTCTATGTAAAACTGATCAAACACTGGCCCCTAAGCTCTGAACCCTTGAACCAAGGTTCCTTATTAGAATTTTTTTTTTCGAAAAAACAACAACAATTTTTTCTTTTTTTTAAAATAAATAATTCATGGGGACATTTATCAATTTAAGGGCAATAACTCCGGCGTTACTAAGACGATTCCAAAATAATTTTGCCGCGTCACATCCCACTATTGCGATAAACATTATAATGGAGTTTAATGAAAATCAAACAGGTGGTTATCAAGATATGGCTGTGGACGGACTGAATTAAGCAATTTTTATCAATTAAAGGGCAATAACTCCGGCGTTACCAGGACGATTCCGAAATAAATGTGTCGCGTCACATCCCACTATTGGGATAAACATTATAATGAAGTTTATTGAAAATCAAACAAGCGGTTATGAAGATATGGACGGACGGACGGACGTACGGAATGAAGGATGGACGGACAACGCCAAATCAATATCACTCTGCCTTCGGAGGGGGATAATTAAACGTGTCAAATAAAACACAAGGTTTAATAGTTTTAAATAGGAAGTGTGAAGTAAAACACTATTTGGAGCGCTGTGGTCTAGTTGTAGAGCGTTGGACCAATGATCGAAACGTTGTGGGTTCGATCTCCGCCATGACAATATGAGTTGTGTCCCTGAGGAAGACATGTTATTTGACTTTGCTTAGTACTGGTTCTACACTCGAAGACATCGAGAGTGATTAAAATAAGGTCAGAAAGTTTTTCATTACAATCGAGATAAAACAGATAAGTTTAAACTAAGACACTATGTATTATATGTTGTATAATTTAAACATATTTTATTTCAAAGATAACGCATTATACAAATGTTACATGCAATAGGTAAATGGATTGGAACGTAAGCACAATGCTTATAGAGATCCTTCCATGGGGACAATGATTTACATGCATATCAATTGATATTGCGAGGACGACTGGGCCACACATCGAGTTTGACAATGAATCCAGTCTCATTGAACTACTCCCTAAATGTAAATTAAAATCTTTAGCTTGCTAAAATATACTTATGGACAACTTCAACGATATATGAATTTATTTCGTAAGACAGCGTTGGTAATCCAGATAGTATATGGTTTAGAGATACTGTGCATAGCGGTGAAATTGAGTTTAACAGATCATGTTGTATGAACTTGTGATGTCATATTTTGCATTTTATGCATCTTTGTAGTTGTTGTTTGTTTCTGTGCGTGTTTGTGGTTGACTGTGGTCAGTGAATGCTACATTTCCTGTTCGTCTTTTTATATCGACTTTTTCGATCACATAATAAACGAAGCCCGAATGGAACTCTGTTTAACTTATAGACTGTGGTAAGGACTGCCCAAAAAGTAAACACCCACTGCAAATTAACACATATACTTATACGAGTTTATCATCTTATTATCTTTTTATTTCTATGACTAGACGTTTTACAAGTGACCCTAAACATTATCGTTGTTATGATATCGCTGTGCGATAACATATCTCTAAACTACACAGTCGACTACAGTCAACGTGCAAATTAGCTAAACCAATTATTCAAGACTGGTGCAAATAAAGGACTTGTGCACAAGTTTAGCCATTCATTAAGGTCTGATGCAAATTTGGGACTTATGTACAGGTTTTACCACGTAGCAAATTAAGGACTTATGGAATTGTTTTATTAATCATTAAGGACTGATGCAAATTAAACTTTATAGATTAAGCGTCTGGTGCAGATAAAGGATTTATGCAATAGCTTTACCAAGGTGCAAGTTAAAGACTTTATCAATTGTTTTACCCATCATTAAGGATTGGTGTAAATTAAGGACTTATGTAATAGTTTTACCAATCATTAAGCGCTGTTGCGAATTAAGGATTAATGCAATAGTTTAGCCAATAATTTAGGACTAGTGCAAATTTAGGTCATATGCAATTGTTTTGACAACCATGAAGCACTGGTGCAAAGTAAGGACATGTGTAACTGTTTTACCAATAGTTGAGGACTGGCACAAATTAAGAACGCATGCAAAGGGTTTACCTTAATGCAAAAAAAGAATCCACCGAAACCGACGCATAAGGTATCGCCATGAACGTCCATGACTTCATTTTTCTACCCAAATATGGAAAAAGGTTATCTGTAAAATAAATAAATAAATATGAGTATATATTCAGTTTACTGATGGGCCTGATTCAAAATTGTAAACAATGTATTACACTTCCCACAAGAAACACTAAATCCGTAATCTGTTTATAAGGAGAATATTAGATGCGAGGAGAGGGTACCTAGATCCGCATAGTAGTTCAAGTATATGTATTCGATTAACAGTATATTGTTATATTTCTCAAAGTACTACAATGCAACCTGGCCATCATGACAAACAAACCCCGTAATTATATATGAATGTTTCATTGATCTACATGATGTACTATAGTTGTAAATATGCTGTAAAGAGGTCCTAAAGAAAGATTGACTACGCCAGTTGAGAAGTCACCCTCTATCACCTAGTGACTTACCCTCTGATTTACTAATACACCACCAGTGATAAACATTATTTTTATAACAAAATGCATATCAAGGGAAATGTTCACAGTATACTGATATGACGACACCGAATAGCACTTATTATATTTCAGAAGATGACTTTTGCCAGGGTTGACTTTTGAAGAGGTTAAAGACAAGTAAATAAAGGTTGAGGGTTCTACGCCAATGCCATAGACGGATTCGAGGATGGATACATTTTAATTTCAAAATGAGAGTACTACAGTTGATACGGACTATCATTTATATAAAATTGTATATTGCTTACCTTCAAGCCCAAGCGCAAAGTAGTAGGTATGCCCCAGGATGACCCAACACATGCTGAGGAACCGTATGCCATTGACGGCTCCAAGACTGCCCGATCCTTGATTCGTACTCAGGATCTTCACACCATTTGTGTAGGCGGAGAACGACAGAAGGATTTGTTTAACCACGCCTGGTAATAGTAAACATTTAAGTTATAAGCCTATAAATATACATTCTCTCACAAGTAAATGACATAGTTTTACTCGGTCCATCGGTCCATAAACATATGTTTTTCGTCTTACATCCATTTTAGAAATTGCGTGCTAAGCATGACGCATGGGGCAAAAACAAAACGAAAAACTGAAGTTATGTGGGGAAATTGAAATAAACTCAGTATGCACTAGAAAATTTGCCACATAACAGTAGCATACGATTCTTACATGTAATATGATATCTGTTATGTAATGCTTATATGATTAGTTGATACAACCTAGTATAGGATAATCATATAAGTCTTATTTGATAATTAAGAAATAATAAGTATGTGCCTGTGTTTTATCGGTGAATAAAATACTGTTAGGAGTTCGGATGCGTAGTAATTAATTACTCGCCTCCGAACTCGCCTCCGAACTCGCATTCGATTTTATTTTTTTTATCAGTTTTAATCCAAAATTGCTGCAATTTTAAAGAAATGTGTGTCTGAAAGCTACTTAGGGAGGAAGGGGATGAGAATCTTGCAATTTGTATTGTGGCTTCATTTCAGTTGTTATCATATTGATATTTCATCGGAGTTTTCAGAGAATAATAAATTATATAGCCTGTATGTGCCATCCAAAAAAAGTTAAAATAATTTTGGGGATGGGGTGGGGTTGGTGTGGGGGGATGGTGGCGAGTGGGGTGGTGGGGGGACGGGTATAGAAACTAGGGGGGCTGATTTAAATTATTGTTAAAATCTCATACCAATTATAGTAAAATTTGGGGCAGGGTGTGAACTTTTATTTTTTATTCTTCATTTTTATCAGTTTTAATCCAAACTTACTGTCATTTTAAAGAAATGTGTGGTCGAAAGCTACTTAGGGAGGGAGGGGATGAGAATCTAGCATCTTTTATTGTGGCCTCATTTCAGTTGATTGTTTTTATTGATATTTCATCTGTGTATCTGAATTTAATTGAATTTGTTTTATATGTAAATGATTGCATTAAAACTAAAATTTTAATATCCAAATATTGAAAGATCAAATGAAAACAATTCCGTCCCATGTCCTCCATAAGAGGGGAGCCCATAAACCAATGGGTGGGGGCGGCAGGGCGGGGGCGCATCATTGATATAGGTGTAGATTTGATAAATAAAAACAATACAGACCTTCGGATGGTTGTATGGTTGGGGGCTGGGAGATGGAGGTGGTGGTGGTGGAGGGTGGATTGGTGGGGTGGTTGATGGCGAAACAAATTGATACATTTATAAAACTATATACAGATATGTAAAAAAAATTAATCGGGTGGTGGTGATGATGGGATAGGGGGATGGTTTGGGGGATGGGGAGTGAGGGTGGGGCGGGGCGCAAGATATGGCTGTGGACGGACAAAATTAAGAATTTTTTATCAATTTAAAGGGCAATAACTCCGGCGTTACTGGGGCGATTCCAGAAAAAATCCCAATATCAGGATAAAAATTATTATCAAGTGTAATGAAAATCCAACCTGCAGTTATGAAGATATGGCTCCGGAAGGACGGACGGACGGACGGAAGAATGGACGGACGGACGGATGGACGGACAAGGACAAATTAATATACCTCCGCCTTCGGCTACATGTGTATATATGTGTACAAATTGACCAAAACAACACAGAAATATGTAACATAAAAACGGATTTCGAGTGTGTGTGTGGGGGTGGGGGTGTGGGCGCGGGGCGCACGGGCAACATAGGTATATACTTACGAATTGACCACAACAACACAGAAATAGGTAAAAAAAAATCGGATTTCGATTGTTGTGGTGGGGGGGGAGGGGGGGGGGGGGGGGGTGGGAGGAGAGGGGAGCGTGGGCAACATAAATCGCGTCTGGGTTTGGGGTTGGGGGCGGGGGAACCCATGCCCCAATATAGGTAAATAGGTGAAGTATGAATAAAGATGCATAATGCTTTACGAAAATCCCAAACCAAAATATATAGATATATACAACCGCTTACACGCAAACCTTGATCATTTTATGGGCCATCACAATTTGGGTTCCATGTGAGCCCAGAAATTGTAGAAGACACAATTACCTACGCAACCTTTTACAACATACTATAAGGAAACAAATTTAGTTGAGCTAGGACAAGAAATGTAAAAGATATAGACCTGTAAACACAGGTTACACGCAACATTTGATGTGAAATGAGACACATTTTAAGGTCTATCATAATTTGGGTTCCATGGGAGCCGATAGGTTACAGGAACCAAAATTACTTATGCAGCCCTTAAGATAATGCTATAAGGAAGCCCATGAAATTCGGTTGTGCTAGGATTGTAAATGTAAGAGATATAGACTTGTAAACACAGCTTACACGCAAACCTTGATGTGGGACGCCGATGCCGACGCCAGCGTCGACGCCGACGCTGAGGTGATTACATAAGCTCTCTTATTCTTCGAATAGTTGAGCTAAACATTTAAAACACACGTTTTCATATATTTCATGAAAAAATAGTTGTAAACTAGTATATGATTCTCATATAATACTTATATGATTTTCACGTATATGATTCTCATATACAAGGTTTTATATAAGAATCATGTACTGCTCATTTGATATAACTCACTTAGGTGAATTGAGTCCATTTAAGAAATAGGGGGATGAAAGCGTTATCCTTTTTTGTTTTACCCATTTACCACTTTTGTTTCACCATTCAACATCATCAAAATTATAAAAATATACAAAGCCCGTAAAGTGACTTTTATACCTCGTTGCTTAGGTGTCTTTTGCGGTGTTACTATTTCGTTCGTTCCGTTATTTATAGCAATGTTAATATCACTGGCGCCAACCGGTGTATCGTTCTCTTTGTCGCACTGCAATGTTGTTCCCATTTCTCTTGTTCCGCCGTTGGCGATCTCTGTAACCGTATAACCGCCGTTTGTATAGCCATTATTAGCGTGTACTGCTTCGTACGCGGGGGGTCTCTCGATTGTTTTTTTGCCATTAGTAAGAACGGGTTTAGAAGCTTTGTATGTTGCATTTGTTATGGGCCCATGCATGTTGGCCTCGCTGTCCTCGGAACGAAGCTGAACGTAAATGACGTCATATAAGGTACCGAGAACAACAATAACACCCAAAACAGACAAAACGCATCTGGAAAATAAAATATATCGTGATTTTCCTCATTTGCCAATAGAATTAAATGTATTGTAAATATAGATATAAAAATCGAACAGAAAAAGCAGCCTTCAAGGACGACAGTCAACCACAAATACACAGAAACAAAGAACAAATTTAAAGGTGAATAAAAGGGTCTTGTAAAGACGACCTTTATTTAAAATAATAAAAACGCTACATAAAGTAAGGAATTCTTTGCCTGACATTCAATGTCTGATCTCGCCCCATATTGCATAGCATGCATTTTACTTACACATCGGCTACGTTAGAAGCTTCTACACTAACAAGTATGCAAGCATGCATTTTACTTACACATCGCTTCAACAGTAACAAGTACGCAAACATTAGCACTGCACTAAGGCAAGCGCATGAAACCGGGTCCTTTACTTATTTAATTGCATTGTAGAATAATGTATAAATAAAATGCCCGCATCTTTAGTCTTAGATCCGCCTACGTCGCTTTCTTCCATTAAACACGTGCATTAAATGTGTTACGAATCAGTAGTGTTATTTTTATTGGTCCTTTGGGATCAATCACTAACATATTCAAACACATCATTTTCGTAAATACTGTTCTGACTAAATTGTATTGGCAACTTGTCTCCTACAGCATCTTCTTCTTTTATAACTTTGATACAGTTTCCTCTTCTATCGAGTAATTATATTTCACAACAACGAACAAAACTATATCAGCATACGTATATTTATCTTTAGTTTGTTTATAATACTTTGTAAAATAATAAGTAACTATTTAGCTATGTACATTTCTGTAACTCATTGTACTGGGAACTAATAATGATAAAACTTGTAGCCCGATTCCTTTGCATACTGATATGGCAAAACAAAATATGTTTACATCATCTGCCTATTAACTAAGTAATAAACTGGAAATAATAGAGACATTGTGCACGTATTATAATGATAATCTGATTGCCAGATCTGGTCTGGGACAGATTGTGAGAGTTTCATGAGCTTTTGCGAATCAGTAGTGTTACTTTTACTGGTTCTTTGGGAACAAGGAACCCAATATAGTTGGCTTCGAAGTAGAATACCGCTTAAACCGGTGCTAGGAAGGAGTGAGAGGAGTTTAGTCTTACATTACCTCTCATGAACAGACTCAGTAAAACGGAGTCTGCTACTTTATTCTCTTGGTTGTGTTTGTTACTTTCAAAGGATCTCTCTTATCAGTATTCAGTTAGTTCATGTCAATTACAATCACCTTAGAAATACCTCATTTCAATGGGATGTCGTCTGCGCTACTTATTGTTTGACTGCACATACGCC
Organism: Cyrtodaria siliqua; assembly: GCA_037043455.1. Lineage (NCBI taxonomy): Eukaryota > Metazoa > Mollusca > Bivalvia > Adapedonta > Hiatellidae > Cyrtodaria > Cyrtodaria siliqua. The sequence goes on along the minus strand of JAWPHD010013663.1, from coordinate 31,958 downwards.
AGTGAGTTAGAGGTCAAGTTGACCATCATTACAGAAGAGTGTCTATTTGCAATCAGTTGAATCAAGGTTGTATACGGTTTGTTTTAAACTTACATAACAGCAATAGCATCTGTCTCTAATTTCTTCTCTTCAGCGCAATTGAAAAATGATCCATCCGGCATTTGTACATTAGCGAGTGCCAAGACTGAAATGGAATTATAAACGCATATATAAATGTTCCCATCACACGAGGTTCCTTTGAATAGTTTGAAGTACATGTTTGGGAACATCATGCAAGTCATATGATCTTTGGGAAAATCATGAACAAATTATTGAATAGTATCTCTTCGTTTTGCTAAATGAACATGACACCACTTTGTCAAAAACGTTGTTGGCAGAAACAATTTTAGATCCGAAAACTTTATTTTTAATAAACAGTTATTTTGAATTTCAATTGAATCAATGGTATTTCTGCTGAACAAAACTTGAAATAACTTGACAAAAGTAGATGGAGATATAGCACTAACAGAGTTCACGCATCCAAAAAACACGCATTCAAAACAAAAAACGATAAATAATAGCAAAGCATGTGTCACCACAAACATAAATGTTTGACAATGTTGTCCAATCATGCTTAATCGCGCTCGAGTCGTATTTTAACGTCCACAACCAAGTTGATATCAATAAAGTGGAAAAAAACGCATTTTAAAATAAAATAGCATTGACCAAGCCGTTCAACTAGCAACATATATGAAACAAATTCAAGCATTTACCTGTGTCGACGATACCACTGATTTCTTGACCCGAGCACGATTTTGACACGCATGTTCCCACGTATAAAAACGTACCGGGCGGCAACAACTGAACGAAAGAAAAGTTACTTAGGTAATTTGTAATTTTATATAATAATGACGGTTATGTTTGTTATATTTATTAAAGCAACAAAACGCAGCAGAGCCGGAAGGTAACATGTGGTTTAAACTAATGCATATAGACATTTTATATGAAACTGAAGCATAATATGAAGGTTTCCGTTTAAAATCGTGATTGTCACCAATCACTCTCCTCTATCGCCTCCAGTCTCTTTAAATAGATATAAATATGTGTGACATAGTTACATAGAATAAAGGAACTTGAAACATTTCCTAAATGTTTAGTATGTATCGAGTCAGAGTGGTCTGTAAAATACGAGAAGTTTAAAACAAGTTCCATCCAAATTCGTTCAATGCGATTATGAATATTGTCTTTGATATACAGCAGAACGTCATCGTGAATACCACCAATACTACATTTTCTATCAGGAATCTGGATAGTCTCGTTTAGACAATATTCCAAAAATGCAGGATGCCGAGGTGGTAAATTTTGAATTTGACAATATCTAGCGGATGTAAAATATGTATGTTGTAGCGAATAAAGGATTTTCTTATGATAAAACCAGTCATGAAATACGAGAAATTTAGTGTGTATGTGGTGGTGGGTTGGGGTGTGGTTCTAAGGTGTATAGTTCCTCCGCCTATTAACTAATAGGACGTTCTTAAGGTATAGGTACAACATAATCTGGACTGTTGTATACTACATAATTACATACTGTCGCCTGAAAAAACGAGAGAGAGAGCACTGAGGGAGAGCGAGCAGTGAGGGAGAGAGAGAGAGAGCAGTGGGAGAGAGAGAGAGAGAGAGATAACATTATATTACTAACACTAGATAAGGCCGAAGGTAGGCCTGCTATCGGTATTCCCGCAGCACAATATTTGCCAGTAAATTGTTCCACGGCTTCTGCATTGTTGTTCGTTACCGCCTTGACTTCTTTACACTCGTCATAGCTTCCGGTCCACTTAAGCTGTCCTTCCAATAAACCACTTCGAGGTTTGCCAAACGCATCAATCACTAAAACAAGCAAAACTAGCAATTATAATTGAAATGTTATTTAATGTGTTATTTGTATTGAGCCTCAACTATAAAAAAAACTTCGTTAACATACCCTGAGTATGGATCCCATTTGGAGTCGGTTACCATAATAAAAATCATTTGTCACTTTTGAAAGTCAATGTTAAAACTGTTGTTAAATAAACACAAAAACGAACGTTAGAACAGATCCTTACAATTATATAAGAGAATTTATGTACAGGTTTGAAATGAAAGAATGACATAATTTAGATATGAGATGCACTTGTAAATGCAGAAAAATAGTCAAACGATATGTAGCTACGATAATCATGCTCTTATGGTGCGTTTCAACGATTCTTTATAGAATAAGCAGGTATCAGAATCGAACCCATCAAGAGAGGTTTCGGAAGACATCAAGCCCTGCCTGCATAAACAATAGCCGTATTTCAAAAGAACAAACCTTAACCAAATCTAGATGCATACAACTCCCTAAATAGAAGAATAAAAGAACAAATTAAGATTTAAATTAGATGAAATTTCTTCAACAATGTTAGTTGGCGGTTGTTCAATTTAAAGGGCATTTTTTGCCATAATTTCAGGATGATGATTTTGAAGTCATTTAATCTGAAAGAAGTTAATATATTATTTGAATAACTATGATTTCCCATGAATCTAACGTGAGGACATACATATTAGGCATGGACAGGAAATGGGACGGATATTTTACATGCTGCAAGAGAGAGGAAAGAGTACATGTTTACAGAATATGCTTACTTTTCAGTGCCCACATCTCTCTGTCTATAAGTCCATGTAGAGTCACAAAGAAATCCTTTTTACACGTTTCGCCGACTCCCCGTGTCATGAGGGAGTTACTGAGGATCGGTTGGTACATATAAAGTGCTTGTTTTGCTTGCTCCATGCTAAATCCTCCCGGCTGTACAAGCTTTAACAGACTATTTATATCCAGGCCTTGAGTTTTGTCCGTTGAGACTTTATCACCTCCAGAAAGGGATCCCAGAATCTGTTCAAAGACACTGCTGTTCGATATAGAGCCAACAATGTTTTGAAAGATGCCAGAAAGTGGATTCTCGCCATTTGAGGTTCCGTTTTCCTGCGTAGTATTTGTAAAGAGTGATCCCAAAAATCCAAAAAGATTGTTTAAAGGAGAGGTAACATTTCTTTGCGCGGATACTTGTGTCGATACAATTAATATAACAAAACACACCATTAACGTCCTTCCCTCCAACATAGCTAACGAATAATTGACCACTTTCCACTTATAATATCTACAATAGAAAATACACGTAGAAAGTGTGATGCTATAGTATATCAGCTGATATATCACCTGGTATCTGTATTGGCTCTGTGTGGGCAGTATGGTCGGTAGATAGCCTCACGCTGATAACAGATAAGTGAGCAAATCCTTATATATACTGACGCGCTTGACAACTATCTCCATTTTACAATTTCAGGTTTCGAATATGTTCTGTTTGTATTTAATGGGGGTTTTGTACATTGACATTGTGAATGCCACTCTATAAATAGACGGTAACTTGCTAAAACCAGGTTAAAACTGTAAGAAAAATGGGATGTTTTGGGCATTATACCAGGTTTAGGGTTTTCGCAATTGTGTACATTTCCAGATGGTAAATTTTCACCCTGGAAATATTGTGTATACGTTGACAACTCTTCTTGGCTGACTTTTAAGTGCCTTTATGGCCCGGATGATAATGACTGCGTTTAAAACCCTTTCGCGTCTCACCTCTGCGGGTTCGAATCCCACTGAGAGTCCAAATTGTAAGTGAGAAAATATCAATTCTTACGGATGATGGGTGTATACAGTGCCGGTTCTATCCAGAAAAAGTAACACCATTCATGATTATGTTTAAACAGCTGCGATTTTGTGAAGATTAGCAGCGGGTTATTGTGGAGAATGTTTTCTAAATGCGCTCAAACACGTAATAGGTACAGTCTGGTCTCAGTGAGTTGGTTCATTTAAACACCACAATCCACCCATACATCCAACATGTCCATGCATGTCAGTTTGTACAGACCGCGGCTGTGGCTCTTTTTTCTCATTTTAGTGGCAGAATGTTCGCTTCGCAAGCGAGTGGTCTTTGGTTTAATCCTTGACCGGGTCACACTAAAGGCTTCATAACAATGGTACCAGTAGCTTCCTTGTTTGACGTTCAGTATACAGAGGAATGCCAGGCCTGGTCGGCCCGGTGTCAGAATAATGTGACTGAATGGGGTGTTATGTCATGTGTCTATGGCATGGTATTCCAATGTGGCAGCTCACTACTACAAGTATACACCGTATTGCTATGACTGAAAGTTTGTTAAAAGCGACGTTAAACTCCATAGATACATACTTTCAATCTGAACAGCCGTTCTGGACTTCACATACTATATAACATGCAACATAGTCTAGTTCTCCCTTTCCACTACATAACCAAGGTAAGCCGTTTCTTTTTTAAAAGGAACACTTGTTCTAGAATAATATACATACTTCAGTACGATACTTATATATAAATATCACATTCATGAGAGGGTGATAGTAAGAAAGTTTACCCTGAGGATATGATTATCGCCCGAGGCGAAGTACACACATTAATTGTAATTGATACAACATCATGTTCTTAGAACACAAAACGTGTAATTGTGTTTGATGCAACATCATGCTGTTCTAAGTACACAAACTAATTGTATTTGACGCAACATCATGTTCTTAGTACACAAAATGCGTAATTTTGTTGATGCTATCTCGGGCCGTTCTGAATACTCAAGAACGATATATAAGTGCACATGTTCTTAAGGTACTGTCGAAACTACTTCAGAGCATGTAGATTTAGGCTTCGGCGCAATTTTGAGTTATATGACTCTGATTATAGACTGGCATAGCGCGATGATTTAAGTTTAAAAAAGTTAAAGCAGCACTCCCGCCAACAACACCCACATTTTACAACATATGTACACCGTTCCTAAACCTACCGACGACGAGGCATATATATAATTTATCTATTTTGAGAATACAAACTATATAGACACAACATAAATGGCTTTTACCAGCCATGTCAAACCCTAAAACTTGACCGTTGAATTAAGAGTTACCAACTCATAATTCATTTTACGCATATTCAATCACGGGTATTTTAAGAACCCGTGAAAGAAACTTTACTTTTAATCGACATATATTCATTATTTTATGACCTGAACAAATGGCTAGAGTTTTGTAGTGTAATGTTGCCGTTATTTGGATGCTTAATTTCTTTAAGCTGCCTGTCCTATATAAAAATCTCTAGCAGTGCAATTCCTAGACCCTAGGTGCAATAAGGTTCCATATAGTACATTTAACCTATTTTAAAACCCAGTCACTCGAGATATGGGTGGTGAAAACAAGAGGTAACAAAGGAATCCCACGATGTATCACTTGAATATAAGGTTAGAAAACGTAATGACTTTGATTTTGAACTTCAAACTACTGGTTGAAGAAATCGTTAAAATTAAAAATACTTGAATTCTATGCCCACTGATATGGAGTAATACCCCATTATTTAAGTCAGTTGGTCACTGTTCTTATCAGTGGTCTTCGATGGCATTATTACATTAGATCCGCTAAAAGTAATATTGGTGAAGAGATAATGGCGAGATATTTGGGTTTAATTTAGCGTATCAGAGAAGACTATTTTGTTGTACACAGTTTATCTGTTTAACTCTTATTTAAACGTATAACTCAAAAATAAATGTATTTCACAAATAAATGTATGACAATGCAGTTAAAGAACATATATATTATATATTTTGGGAAGGGGATTAGTTACGTTCAAAAACATCTCCGTATAGGTCCCAACTATGCCACCATCGGAACTGCCTCGTCGATTTCCTAACAGGAATATTACTCGCGGAAATTGACGAGATAGTTCCGTAGTCGCAGAGTGCATTCGGTAATTATTCATCACGGAAACTAATTATTAGGTCATGGACAAACTGACAGCAAATGTGCAGCAAAATTACTTGAATGCGCCCACGCATGTACATTATAGCTAACCTTGTCAACATTAAAACTATATAATACTAAAACTTAAACTGCTAATGATGTAAATGTAAACAATATTGTAAATATGATTAAGTAAATAAACCCTATTCTCTAACATTCATTGACATACCTAAACTGTATCAGAGAACCGTCAGTGCCATACATAGCTCATTGCCATGCCTATTTCTGCTGTCTTCACTTTAGACACATTTGTCTTTTTACCCACATTTAAACTATTGTTTATTGTACTAGGGTTCAGTATGGGTTTATGTAAATAGACAAGTTTAACCTTTTCGTCACAGAACTAGCTTTTTTGCTAACAATTCTTAACGTTCACATTGCCTTTAAGGAGCCCCGATTTCAAATCCCCGTTAAGTTAACATATAACCTGGTGGGGATTGCTTTATTTCCACTGTCCCGTTGGTTTGGGCTGACAATAGGGTAAGACTGAGGTTTGGTGCTCCCTAGAATCAGGTTAAAATTCCCAGCGGATTTTTTGCCACTGCCTGCTCCAAGACGATAGCCCTATTGTGGACCCGTTTGTGTTTGTGATGTCGCATGCCTCGCTTCTTATTAACATTGTAACTGTTGTTTGTGCTATTGTGTGTTTTTGGATGTAAGTCTCATATGTTTTTGTTTAACATTTGACTACATTGTGACATCTTTTTATTCACTGCATATAATAAAAAGAATATGTGTATATGTGTCGTGGAAGCAGTCAACGTTTACAACTCGAAATGAGAAAACTAAATATTTCTACTCGTGTTACACATTCGTTTGACGCATTCTTCTCGATGAAAATTGACCCCCATACCAACAGACATCCGTCATATGTCTTCCTTTTTATTTAGTTATTGTGTTATATGGGCTCTTGCATTTCATAATAGTAACCACACTTAAGTAAACTGTTATACTGTACATTAATAAAATATATTTTCTTTCATAACTTTTTTATTCTTTGAATTGTTTTACCGAACTCTCCAGACTCCTAGATAAAACTCTCCAAACGAGTTAACAATAATGGTTACTCATCAACGAGATTTTTTGGACAATTTAAAGCAACCCTTTTACTCCGAGAATCAGTTCATTGTAAGCAGCATAGCACAAGTCTACAAATCTTTCCGTAATAATTTAAAATTGAACATTATTTGTACGGAAATAGATAACAGGTATATTTTACATTCGGGCCAACCTGATGCCTTGTCGATTTGTGTACTCACAACCGTTACACAGGTGAATGTGTAAAACAGCATCAGGGTGGATCCAATACTTACCCTTGTATGATACATTTAGTAAGCACCATATCTGTTTACTACATGCACACTATCGTAGTTGTAATCAATACCGTTTCACAAAAGAATTCATTTGATAAATATAAGATTGTCCCAATATATTTCTATACACAATATAAGAGGGGCAAGTAAAATCCGCGGGGTCAGGGTGGGTACACGTTCTGTTTAGCACCATAGCTTTATGCTATTACAGATTAGAGAAGAAGATTAAAAAAATGTTTGCTTTACTTGTCTGTACAAAATATAATAGCCCTTAGTCCCTGTATAAGAACTTCGAACAAACGGGAAGTAACTCTGAGGACTTTATTTGTACATACCTAATAGTCTAGGGTATAACAGTTATTTCTGAAAGATATCTGTTGTGCGATTCTTTTTGACAATAACAGAAGTTTGGTATTTTTTTTAGTTACAAGCGCCATTGCATTATGGACTGACCTAGTAAGTAGAAATTCGTTAAAGTAGCTATCGCACAAACAACAGCCAAATTTTACAACATATGTACACCGTTTCTAAACCGACCGACGACGATATATATATATATATATATATAGGGAGAAATATTTGTGAACTACCAAGGAGAGACAACCTTCGGACGAACTACGGCAATGCGCCTAGCTATGACGGGATTCACAGAAATCAAGCGTATGCATTCACTCCTTAAAAAAGGTAGCTGCAACACACGTTAATGAACTGTATCTCTACATCATAACACACTCGTCTGGAGGCACAATTAACATATAGACGCATACATACATACAATCATAGCTCATATGAGTGGGCCACATTTAATCATTCAACCACACACAGCTATATTGAGACAGTGACAATGAAAGGTGCCGGATCTTGGGATACTGTGAATTCATATATTTATATATATATATACGGGTGAGAAAATACATACATCTACAAAATACCTTCAAAAAGCACTGGATCCCGAGGGGATGCGAAAATGTTGGAACAAATTAATAGATGGGAAAAAAACCATTTATACAGTGATACAGTTTATAAAAACCCAAGCGCTTTCGGCTTACGCCTTCATCAGGGGTACACAAACACGAAAATAACAAATACGAAACAAAAAAAACACTAAAATACACGGCAGTTTAAATAAAACTCTTTAAAAACAAATTATCGTTTGGCAGTGTTGCAGAAACTGGTTACTTTGAATAGACACTCTGGAGCCAAATGTGATACTAATAAAAGAACATATCTGGTTGGATGAGGGTAAAACTGTACCCTGACATTTAGTTATGAAGAGAGAGTAACAATGTGAAAAAGATAACACAAACTCTACCTCAAAACCTAAAACCTAAAATCGATATTGCAGGATAAAGTATAAAGCAACTCCAAAGCTCATAAAAACAATGAGTAAGGCTAAACAAATTAAATTAAATAAATGGAGATATTTTGATCAAGGATCAAAACTTTCCCTTGATCAAAACATCTCCATTTATTTAATTTAATTTGTTAGCCTTACTCATTGTTTTTATGAGCTTTGAGTATTTAAACACAATTTCCTTTATATAATTCTTATAATTAATATTAATTATTAAAAAAAGGCAAGTTAAAGTTATGTAGAGAAACTAACGGTGCACCGCGAGCTTTTAAAAAATCAAGTTCTGCTGAATGACGTCACGTTCTATTTTCACAGGTCACAGATAGATTTACCCCATTCCTACTTTCGCTTTACTGTCTATGTCAATTATAATTAAATATCTCAAACAAACACTAATAAATGTTCCCATTACATTATTCGGATGAATTATACGTAATAAAAACAAAAAGAAATCAAAAGTGGTCATTTTGTATCACTATTAAGGCAGGGAAACGTTTTTTATTAGGCTCTATTTGACTATACACCACGGAAGCACAGACGCAATGGTGTAATTACGCTTTAAAGAGAACCACAACAAGTTCATGATTTTTAAATGTAAAGTTTTCAAAGTTGAAATTTACCAAATTCAAAGACTTTTTCCTTTTGTTTGACACTCTTTGAATTGTCATATGAAATGACATTTCTTGGCAATACACTTGACTAATGTGACGAATTATCACAATAATTCAACACACATCAATAAAACATGCATTTTAGTAACCAGCAGGACTTTGCACATGTAAAATATTCAGATTTGCACACCAAAACGTATTTTCCTAGTAAAGTTCCATCACTTTGTGGCATATTATCTTTTTTTAGTCGAGTTATCTCAAACATGTCAACTTTTTCTATTTATCTTCAATGTCCATATCTCGGTCAATACATTTTTGAGCACGATATAGATAGATAGATACTTTATTCATACAAAAGACAAATGGCCTATGAGTATACATATTATAAATACATAATTATCATAACAGTTGTCAATGCCAGGTCATGCAAAAGGAAGATATAATTTTATTGTGTCAATGTCGTGCACGCACATGCAACCACGCACGCACACACGTGTACCCATACGTGCGCACACCTACATACACACTCACGCACGCACGCACACACACACACACACACACACACACACACACATACTATTCAAAGAAAACACCGACAACAGAAATACTTTCACGTTTATAATATTCCTAATAATTCGACCAAAAATCAGAATGTATCTATAGTTAACATGGTTAAATGAACAAACAAAAGTAGTTCAGAAAATTACAATAAATCATACATATTACTCCAATTTATGTTACTTCATTAAAACAAAATTACTTATTGTATACACATTATCCATTATACATCAGTTCATTTCTTATTTTTGAAACTTTAAAGATAAATATGGCAAGGATTTAAAAAGTTGTGACGTTTTCAGATTTTAATATCTCTAAAATGGTACAAACAATTAGCGGATCTCTCTTTTTTTCATTGTTCTCATCGCTTGCAGTGCACGCCAAAAAACATTGGCAAATTGTGCATTGTTTTGAATAACAACCTGGCGGTAAATGCTCATTGAACAGGTACCACTATTACAGGAAAAAAACGAGAAACAGAACCAAACGGAGAAAATTGTAAATAACTGGTGAAGCTGTTTTATACAATCAGTAAAGCTGTCTCTTGACAAGTATGCTACGCATTACGAAAATTCTGATTGGCAAAAAGAAGCTACCAAGTTACGCAACGTTTTCAAAAAAAATAGCGTACCTGGAAAATAACGTCCGTACATGGTACGGAGAGAAATCAAATCAAATCAGGACGCTGAAATATAAACACGTAATTTACATGTACAGTCTATCTGAGCACTGGCTACCACAGAGCTCCCGTTTATAAAGTAGGTAGAGTATATGGCACAACTCCATCCGCAGGTTTATGAAGACATCACGCAATGCCTACATGAACAACTGACTTAAACCTTATATACCACGCGTGCATATAAAAAACTCACCGAAGAAAAGAATATCATGCCGATCTAGTTATGTTTCTTCCGACATGTTCAATGTTTTTCTCTCGAAATAGCTCGCTCTCATCTGAAATCTAGTTCCATATTTCAAAGTTGATCAATTTTCTTTGGTGAGTTTATGCATGCACGTGTGGTAGTCAAGGTTCCGTCAATTGAAATCCGGTGATTGTGAAGCAGGCATTGAATTTACATTTACAAATGCGTATTCTGGGAGAAACAGGTTTTGTAAAATGTTTACTCTTTATTCATTATGATTACCATAAAAAATATTGCATATTTCTTCTTCCCCTTAAGTATATACATTCAACATTGTTTCTGTCTTGTTTTTAAATGGCATTAATTTGTGTCAAACAGCCGACAAAAAGGCCATTTCTATTTTCTTGCAAGCATCATTCTACTTTAGTAAAATTCTGCACTTGATTGTCATTCAGTACCTCAATCTTCAATAACCATCCACTGAGTATGGCCGGACGCACTCTGCTTTTATAAGCTTTTAAGAGTGTATGCGGGTTTTCCATATTTATCGGCGATTTTTTAATGCATTTTTGTAAGCATCAATTTTATTTTTAATGCACTTTTGGTGTAAAAATATGCATAATTACGCATATATGTGCGTCTTATATGGATCACTGTATGAGCAACCACATTTCTGGGGAATGTTTACAGACGTGAATCACTGATTGATCTGAAGCTGACACAGAAGCAACGAGTACTGGCTGTTGTTCTGCTGCATAAGGGACCGACAGCTTTACATCCCCTCCGAAGCCTGGCATACTTTAACACCGAAGAATGGCATACTTTCACAGTACCTTGCTCAAATAAGATACTGTGTGAGCGCGTTTGAAAATTCCGGGACGTGACCCCACCCTCACCGGGAAGTATAACCGTGACCTCTGGAACTAGAGCCAAGTATGCCAACCGCAATTCTTTATCAAATTGGTGCACCATAGTACTATGGTAGGTTGCACCACATAGGTACAGAACAAAGCTAAACTTTATTAGGCTAGGTATAGATTACACTGGAGTTGCCCCACTCACATAGCATTAATCGCTACACAGAGGTATCTGTTCCCTACATCCACACACAATGACATGATAAAAGGACCCTGTTAGTGATTGCTTCATTCTGGAAGGAAAGCATTAAAGTAAAGATATAAATAAACATTAAAAAAAAAACAGGCATCCTACCAATAAAATTCACAGGACAGTTGCCATCTACCTAACTAACCGCCTAGTATTTTACTATTACGATCTCAGACTAATACTGCAATAATTTGTTGTTACATAGACTGCTTCACTGCACATGTTTTGTGTTGACGCCGCACTTGCTTAGTATACACTTACCCTACTAAAATATGTGTTTTACCATTTCTGATAATTTAATTATGTTTCTGGTAATTGAATTAACAATTTTGCTGTTTTTTGTATGGTGTTTTATGTCATTCTCAATGAATTAACATTGAAGCAAGGACTTTTTAAGATAATAAAACCCTGAATAAAGAAAAGACTGTGCACATTATCGAGAATAATTATTACTACTATATAAAACTACTACAAGTTTAAAAAGTTGACTTTTAAGTGGAAAATCCAAGCATCACAACTTTTGATTTTTAAATGCCCACTTCACTTTGTGGCGGGACATTAAAAGGTTGCACATTTCAAATTAAATAAAAAAAGCATACTAAGGTGTACGGCAGTAATGGAGTTTAGGGTTATACATGTACACATTTTATACCCGTTCCAGTCCTTAGAGAATCCCAGAGCAAGTGTGTAACCGGGTACAACAGGTAAATCCCAAATAATCGCTTGCCAGCTATGTGTCCTCGATATATCAGATTAAAGCACAACTAGAACAGTAGTCAGTAGATACACTACATTACATTACATATCTTACTATAAATAGTAACATGTTTTAGTAGCAAAACAATGATTATCAGTTGATCCTTTTTCATAATCCATCATCCGCACGACGTCATCAAGCAACACAACATCAACACCATCAAGCACCAAAACTTCATAGTGGAGAGCTAATTAGAGCGGACGTTCAAATCTCAACTGCAATTTTCACTGCCCATGAAATATTGATTTCGAATCAATCATTATTGTAAAAGATGTTTTTTTAAAAAAACATCAGACAATGCAGAAAACTGATTTAAAGTAATTTATTAATTTACCAGAATTGTTTTGGGGTCAATGGGTCAAAGGTCAAGGTCGCTATGACCGTATATGGAAATACACATTCCGCTAAATACCTTTGAAACCATAACACTTCCACTCATGAAATTTCACAGGTACATCTCCCTTGGGGAAAGGAGGACCCTTATTGTTTTTGGAGTCGGAAGGTTCACGGTTAAGCTCTCCATGACCATATATAGAAGTATGGACGTTGAAAGCATAGCATCCATACTCATGAACATTTATTTCTATAGATACATACAGGAGGTGTTCAACTTATAAAGTAACATTTTGTTTAAGATGTAATTTTTAAGCGAAAGGGATTATCATTAAAAAATACATGATTTAGTTACTTATAAAGTATACATTTAAAAAATCTCCAATTTCACGCGGTTCATTTTAAATTACATTTTGAATTAGGTGCATACTATTTTCCAGTTTTACACCTATATATATCGCATTGCCGTAGAGTTTTACCTTAAACCTAATAATTCCACTAAATGTATATCATAGTTGTTTAAAACTGGGTTTGTATTTTAAATGTGATCGTACGTTTTATTTAAATATATACTGAAAAAGTGATCCCTTGGAAGCAACAAACACAAACAAGAGAGAAAAGTAGCAGACTCGGTTTTATTGAGAGGTAATTATAAAATGCAACACCTCTCACGCCTCCTAGAACCGGCTTAAGCGATATTCTACTTTAAAGCAACACAGAATGGGCTTGATGATCCCAAAGGACCAGTAAGACAAACATATAAAAGTTGGATTAAAAGTTCTAATTTTATCGCAATATTTGGAAATTAAAAAAAGATACCACAGTTTGCCCGTATGTTAGCGATGATTTGATAAATTAACCAAAATAAGCATTTTATTCACATTTTGTAAGACACAAAAAATAAATAGCTATTTTTGCTGAATTATCACATACAGATATGTTTATTTCGCTCTTCGGGGCATTTAATTTTATTAGATACTGGGACCATACGCCGTACGACATGGGGAAGCATATAACTCCATGTCCACCGCCGTATGCATGCCATCTTCGGGATGGTTAAAATTGTGTACCATAGATTTTATGAATATTGAGTTCTGCTCAACCCGGAGCTAGAGGGCGTGAGCGGTAGCTAGCATATTTCACTACCGCTCATGAACAGTCTCAATCAAACCGAGACTGCAATATTTCGTACGTGTCGTGCTCGGCCGTTTCCAAAGGTCCATTATCATACTCTTTTTGATCATTTTTTTATTCATCCTTATTTGGAAATGTGTGTTTGTAAGCCCCTAAATCTGAAGTTATATATTTGTTCTTTTTTTTCTTATAAGAAAGTAACGAAACTTAATTTTTAAAGAGGAGAAAATCATAACAATGCCTGCAGCTGCTGTTTCGAAATAGAAGTTTTTATGAATTCAATGATTTTCAAAGTTGAATTTCATGTTAGTTTTCGTTGAAATCTTGAATACCGACAAATAGCAAAACATGCATATTCCAAATTTTTACGTTCAGACATGGACATATAAGACTGCTATAACCTTAAATTGTATTGCAGTTATTTTTATAATTGAATATTTTGCTTCAAAACATCATTCTCTACCCTTTTTCAAAAACTACGAATGCAGCACAATTAGGAGGCGCATACAAGTTCATGTCATAATGTTTTTTATCAAAGGAATCATTAGATTTGACAATAAAATCAACTTATTAAACGAGAATGTCAAGATGTTTGACACAATTACCAAATGAACGTGTTACGTTTAAGTTGAACACTATTGTTTTGACGTCAATAGGTTAATGGTCAAGGTATTTATGACCTCCTGTGGCAATATGCATTCCGCGTGATGACTTCGTAAAACTTAATACGTACAGTGCCGTTGGTCAGAGAAGGAACCTTCATACTTTTGGGATCACTAGGTCACTGGTCAAGGTCACCAATACATATTCCAAGTCATAACTCCAGGAGTATAATACCTACACTCATGAAACTTTGGAGGCACATTGCCCTTGGTGAGAGGATGAAGCCTATTGATTTTGGGTTCAGTAGGACATCAAGATCACAATGATCTGACAATGACCGAATCCTGAGAAAAAAATTCGTCAGTGAAACTTGTAACTGCTAGACCTACAATTTTGAAACTTTACAGAAATAGTACCCGTGTTAAAACGTAATGGTCCGGGTGCAAGGCAATGCCGCAATGCTTTTCCCACTGGAATACTGTGCGGATGGTATTACTTGGAAATGTACTGATAGATTTCGCATTAAATATTTCAGTTCTCTTTTCTTTATACTCAATAACTTTGTACGTGAAAAACACATGTGTGATTGATGGTGTCTACACACGAATCGTTAGTGAAGTCGCAATAGTAGTAGCGGTACTGGTGCATTTTAGCTGAAATGAGAATGAATTCTTATTTAATACAATAACATGTTTTCAACTGTATGTTTCTAAATCCTAAATATTAATGAAATATAAGCATTTTGGCATGCACGTCGATTTGTAATGTTGTATAAATAAAAATGTAGCTTTTTCAAGATTAAACTGTCGCACATGTGTAAAAGTACTACAAGAAACTGCAGCGCTTATAAAAAGAAACTGTCACATTGTGATTTTACTTAAGGATTTAAAATACATTTAACTGGCATGACATTAAAATATTGTGTAGTTTACTTACTTACAATATCTAAACACACATTGAGATACAACATTTCACTTTGTGGATGATCGGAAAGAGATATTAAGAATATATTTCAAATTTTGTCAAAATATGCTGTACATAGTGTGATATATGGGTATGTATTTAATTGCTAACAATGACCAAATGTATAGGACGAAACTAAAGCAGATTCCATTTGTTAAAATTAAAATACTTACGATTTGAAGCTACTTTTCTATCCAAAACTCGTCTGCTCATACGTCATACGATTCATCACCGGTGATCACAACAAAACTGTATCTAGTTATACTAAAATACAGCTTACATATTCGCACATTTTATAGAGTGTATATTGTCAGATTGCACAACTTTCGTCGAGTCACAGGTGACCTCGTCATGTGACGATTCATGCACGTATTTATTATTGACATTTAACACAGAGGGGGTGTGTATCACGTTTACAGGAGCGGATTGATCAACCAGCGTTGGATTTATAATCTGCTTATGTGCCAAGTTCGGGAAGTCCAACACACTGCCAACAGACACCCGGTCGTTGTCCTCAATATCTGTGTTAATTGAACAAACACTTTGATCCATAGCAGCTTCATGCTGCACTGTATCACTGAGTCGAAAGTCCGTGCATGACACAATACTATCTGATCTCTGATCCCTCCAGTTGTGTACGGTATATAGCTGAGAATATGAAACTTTACAATTAAAAATCATGATTTTGTTTTGGTTCTCTTTAAGGCGTAATTACAACATTGCGTCTATGCTTCCGTTGTGTATAGTCAAATAGTGCCTAATAAAAAACGTTTCCCTGGCTTACTAGTGATACAAAATGACCACTTTTGATTGCTTTTTGTTATTATTACCTAAAATTCATCCGATTAATGTATTGGGAACATTTAGTAGTGTTTCTTTGAGATATTTAATTATAATTGCCACAGACAGTAAAGCGAAAGTAGAAATGGGGTAAATCTACCTGTGACATGTCAAAATAGAATGACACGTCATTTAACTGATTGGCTTTTTCTTACATGATACATGACCCCCTGTTTTTATTGCATTTTTATATTGGCGGACGCCCGATCGTTTGATTGATATGTGTTAAAAAAAAATTCTACAGAGAAAAATGCGCATTTTTGTCTCTTTGTATACATTCGTACTATATAAAACGAAGAAGGAAAATTAATGGTGCAATGACACCTAAAAAGAGCTAAATTGGATAAAGCGGTCTCTCTTTGATTCGTATTTATAGGCGCATATCAGATGAAAACTAGTAAATAAAGCTCCGAAACACACACTGCGTGTGCTTTTATGTCGTTTTTGAGCATTTGTTGTCTGTTTTCGTCTCTAACGGCCGTAATTTCGAGTTTCAGCTTTTTGGGGGTCTTAAATGGCATGCCTGGGCTACTTTTCTTTAATTGAACTTTAATTCTTTGGTATGAACATTTAGGTTGCTATGTGCGGAACATGTTTTCAAAATTTATCTTCATAAAATAAAGTTTGGTAGGTTTGATATCACTTAGTCTTTCCCCTATCCCCCCAAAATCAAAATAGGATATTGTGAACATTTTTAGAAGGAATTAACTTGTAAAATATTATTAATATGCATAAAAACACCGACTTTGTAGCATACAGCTATTATCAAATTTGTTTTAGTGGAATTTGTGACATGTTTGAGCGAGTATACTCGACTAAAAATTGATAATATTCCACAAATTGATGGAATTTTACTAGGAAAACACGTTTGGTGTGCAAATCTGAATAATTTTACATATGCACAGTCCTGTTGGTTGCTAAACTGCATGTTTTATTGATGTGTATTGAATTATTGCGATAATTCGTCACATTAGTCAAGTGTATTGCCAAGAAATGTAATTTCATATGACAATTTAACGAATGTTAAACTAAAGAAAAAAGTCTTTGAATTTGATAAATTATAACTTTTTCTATGTATCTTCAAATGTCCATATCTCGGTCAATACTTGCTCGATTTGCAAAACTTATGCATTTTTTAACATGATATATAGCTGAGAATATGACAATTTTACATTTAAAAATAATGATTTTGTTGTGGTTTTCTTTAAGGCGTAATTACACCATTGCGTTTATGCTTCCGTGATGTATATTCAAATAGTGCCTAATAAAAAAAGTTTTCCTGCCTTACTAGTGATACAAAATGACTAATTTTGATTGCTTTTTGTTATTATAACCTATAATTCATCCGAATGTTGTATTGGGAACATTTAATAGTGTTTGTTTGAGATATTTAATTATAATTGACATAGACAGTAAAGCGAAAGTAGAAAAGGGGTAAATCTATCTGTGACGTGTCAAAATAGAACGTGACGTCATTCAACAGATTGGCTTTTTCTTACATGATACATGACCCCCTGGTTTTATTGCATTTTTATATTGGCGGACGCTCGATCGTTTGATTGATTTGTGTTTTAATATTGCCACGGAGAAAAATGCGCATTGTTGGTCACTTGACATACATTCGTCCTACATAAAATGAAGAAAGAAAATCAATGATGCAATATGACACCTTCTACTACTTTATTTTTTTAGCCTTATTCATTGTTTTTATTAGTTTTGGAGTTGCTTTGTACTGTAACCTGCAGTATCAATTTTAGGGATACAGTCTACAAATTATGATCTGCACATGCGCGTAGAACTGGTTCTAACTGGTGTTTACTACAAGAATTAGATGTAAATTGCAGGGATACAGTCTATAAATCCGTTCTCAGCATACGAATACAGCTGGTTCGAAATCGGTATCGTCACTGATTATTGATTGATGTTAAACTTTATTAAAGGGACAAACGGCAATCTTGATTTTTTAAAAGATGCCTGCGACCCGTTAGTGTTTCTACATAACTTGCATTTGTTCAGTAATTAATAATAATTTGAAGAATATTATAAAGGAAATTGTGTTTGAATATTACTAACTGTTTGTTTTTCCAGCTACTTATGTATCACTTTTTGGATCTGTCTGATTTTAAAATAAGCAACACTTCTTCAATCATTAAACAGAGTTGATGAATTTTTAATTGAAGCATCTTCTAAAGAGTTTGAATAGGTATGCTCCACTGCTACTTATTCTCATGAACTACTGATTAGATTTCAATAATAAAAAACATCTAACATTAAACCCTTTCTTCTAATGTAAAATTACATGCTAAAAACTGAGTGTATCTTCACAGACGCTAATTTCCATCCAATTGCTATTATATTCGCATTTAGTTGTCTTTTTGTTTATAACTATGATAATTTACCAATTCTCTGTATTCCAACCATGATATTTTCCCAATTCCTCACTTTCTACCCACTAAACAACATTTTACTTAGTGATCCAGTACACATACTTTTTCAGATGCCATATTCATATTATAACATTATATAACACAGATGCCAAAATTAAAAACATGTTCATTGTGTCTCATGATGACTAGTTTATCTAGTGCTCAAATCTTTCATGATCAATGTGTTTTGATTGTTGACAACTTCTACACACTGTTCGTTTATTTTTATTATATTCATTCCCCTTACTTTTTTTTATGTAACTGATCTGACCGGCTTGTGATACTTTGTATCACTTTTTTCTTGTATATATATATATATAAATATAAATGTGAGACAAATTATCAACCAAACAGTGCTTAAACTAACAATTGTCAAGCGCTTTCGATGTTATCCTAACATTCCCAATGTGAAACAGATTGTTAATAAACACTGGTCACACATAGAGGGGTCAGAACGTCTGAACGAAATGCTGCCTAGAAAACCCATTATGGCAAACAGGAGACATAACAATATTCGCGACATCCTTGTTGCAGCCAAGTTGAAACGCGACTCCAATACTCAGACCACAGGACAGACAGGCCCTTGCCATACATCGAGATGTCAGACTTGTAAATACATGTCTCCTGCAAACCATTTCTTATCTTCACTCGGTGCCAAAAACACCATCAAAAGTGTCACAAACTTTTAAATCTGCAAACGTCATCTACTTAACGACGTGCTTGATTTGCAAAAAACAGTATGTCGGTGAAACGAAGCAGGCGTTGAACCTCCGGTTCAACCTCCATTGCTCCGATTGTAAATTACGTAGGTTTGATAGGTCGCCAGCGGCCGAACACTTCTGTTCAGAAGGCCACACGTTCAACGACTTGTCTCTGAATTACACTGAACACAATCCAAATTGGACCGACGTAGAAAGTAAATTGCGTGAAACGTACTGGATAAGACGCTTAAACATAAAACATCCAGTAGGAATCATCAAAGGGGACTAGATACATCTTAGAGAATATATAAATGTATACACACATACTCTGTTTTTTATTACTTCCCTTGATCCAATTTTCTCCATTTATTTATTTTTTTAGCCTTATTCATAGTTTTAATTAGCTTTGGAGTTGCTTTTACTATATCCTGCAGTATCGATTCTATGTCTTAGGTAATGAGGTAGGGTTATTCACTCGCACACTCTCTCTTCATAACTAATCATAAATGTCAGCGTACAATTTTACCTTCATCCAACCAGCAATGTTCTATTATTAGTAATTTTGTTACTTCCCTTGATCTAAATATCTCCATTTTTTTTTTAGCCTTATTCATTGTTTTGATTAGTTTTGGAGTTGCTTTATACTGTATCCTGCAGTATCGATTTTAGGTTTTAGGTTTTGAGGTAGGGTTTGTGTTATCTTTTTCACATCTGCACTCTCTCTTCATAACTTAATGTCAGCGTACAGTTTTACCCTCATCCAACCAGATATGTTGTTTTATTAGTATCACATTTTGCTCCAGAGTTTCTATTCAAAGTAACCAATCCCTGCAACACTGCCAAACGATAAGTTTTTTTTTTAAAGAGTTTTATTTAAATTGCCGTGTATTTTAGTCATTTTTTTGTTTCGTATTTGTTCTTTTCGTGTTTGTGTACCCCTGATGAAGGCGTTAGCCGAAAGCGCTTGGGTTTTTATAAACTGTATAGATGTTTTTTCCCCCATCTATTAATTCATTCCAACATGTTAGTATCCCTTCGGGGATCCAGTGCTTTTTGAAAGGTATTTTGTCACCCTCATATATATATGCCGCAGAGTAGTCTACCCTTGGTTATACCCTTCAGAAACTGATGTACCGCACTGTAACGGCGCTTCTCGAGTTATAACGACGTCCAGTGAGCATCTTTTTCAGCTTTGGAAACAGAAAAAAGTCACACGGACTAAGATCCGGCGAGTTTGGTGTGTGTTGAAGCTGTATAACATGTTCATCTCGAAGAAATTGCTGTACTATAGCGCTTTTATGGGAAGATGCATTGTCATGTATGAGCTGTTAAAGGGCTGATTTTAAGACATTGTCCCTATAAAACTTTCCCGTAACACATCTTCTTGGAGCACTAGGTATCTGCACAACTGGACCCTTTGAATTGAAGAAAATAGTGTAGAGAACCTTCTTCGCACATTTTGTCCTTTTGGCAATTACTGATTTTTTTCCCTTTTCTCAGCCATTGTTTATTATTAATCCGTCATTGAGGTTGAACATAATATATGCATGTCTCATCCCCTGTTATGAGCTCATTTAACCTCCTTTCATCGGCTGTTCCATATTTTTTCAAAAGTTATTTACAACATTTCACTCGTTGTGCCGTTTTCTCTTTGGTCAATAGATGGGGTACCCACCGTGCACATACCTTGTTTAATTCCCGTTGATATGCCCACTGACGCAGCTATCTCAAAAACAGTATATCTTGAATTTTCCTTCACCATAGCATCAACAGCTGCGATGTTTCTTGAGGACAATGACGTCTTCGGTCTTCCGACACGGTCAAGATCTTTGACGTTGGGTTTCCCTCTTTAATCACGTTTAACCGCCTGTAAACCGCGGCTTTTGAAACAGAGGAATGCCCATAAATGCTTTTAACTTCATGAATGATTTGTTTCCCAGATATATTTAAAGCGAAAGCGCATCAGTCTCAAAGCTTTTTGAATGCCCTCTTATACACTAACATAACTCGAAGGGTCACTGCTAAGTATGTGACATTCATATTTGTTAAGCTTGTACAAATAACGTGTATTTACTCTGTCACAAAAAATATACACAGTTACTTAAGAAAAAATCCGCTCCTTTCGAGTACGCTGCGCGTTAACAGAATTGTCCTATGGAAATCCAGAGCGCTTGATCCACAAAAAAATAATTCTTTATATAATATATGAACTAGGGTCTTATCGGGCTGTATAAGCCTATGGGAATAGTTTACCACGTCTGTGGACTACAGCCAACGTTTACTATTTTACCCGTTTTTCACTCCGTATCGATAGTATACGCACTTAAAATTATTTATCCGTGTAGCGGAAACACTAATGATGCTATCTGACTATATGTCTCCTCGTGATATGGCGTACACAAACCATAAACCGAACAATAGATGAAGAACAAGAATCACTAATAATGACAGTGTTGAAAATGCCGGAAGAGGAAATGACGAATGACACTTTCTGATTGGCTGAACAATGATTGTCGTTTATGTTCAGCCAATCAGAAAGTGTCATTCGATAAAAACGGCTATTCCCCTGGGAAAGCCTTCTAAACATCTCATGTATGTTTGTAGATCACACTATATTTAATAATGTTTTGTCCGTGTTGCATGGCAGACACTCAGGGATAAGTTTGACATCGTCTGTCGTCCGTCGTCGTCCGTCACGCTGTAACCTGCAACCTAAACTTGGTCATAACTTGAAAATTATTTGACCTATGTTCATAAAACTTCACACACATCTTCATCTTACCTCAGGTAATGTTGTTACATGATAAACTTGAAGTTGGCGCTGCTGCCAGCAGTAGTATAGAGGCTAACCAAGACACAGACCTTCAGAAAGTGTCAGCTCGCTGAGAGCACGTACGACGAAGATATAGCAGTAGCAGTAGCCTCGGTCGGGAAACAAGAATTGTGACGTAAGTACAAATGATATTACGCCAATTTGGATAAAAATATTCCGGAAAACAGGGAAAACTTTGTTTATTTGTTGATGTATGAATCTTGGAGTACTACCATCATATGCGCATTACAATGCTGTTTTTAACCATACATCTACTTTCTCTCACGTTTCTATGGTTATTGCGAATATTCGGCAAGTTTGTTTAAGTTTAGCATTGATATAAATCACGCATGCCAACAATTGTGCAGCAAAAGTCGGATTTGTATTCGTTGCATGAGAAAAACACATGTAGACCAAGTTGTCGACGTATATTTGTTCCTTTTTCCATTGCAATTTAACTTCTATTTCTTGAAAAAGTGGAATTTCTCAACGATTTACCGATAGTTTATGGAAATGATAGGTTTCACGTGTACATCGAACATTGATAGAACTTACGAATAGATTTTAAAATGCAAGGTCATTCATAACTTATTTTTCTTATTATACCACTTTGTTACTTCTCCATCAAAAACAATTGCATATTAGTTATTTGAGTAGTTAAGTTTATTAGAAATATACGAGTGTCATCAACTGGAATAGAAACGTGCGCTATTATCATATTGGCTGTTGTAAATCTATAGCATTGTTCTCTTCGAAAACAAATCATATCGGCGATTCATTTTAATGATCCCCGACAAAGTCGGAGGGATATAGATTCGGCGTTGCCCATACTCTGTCCGTTCGTAAGTTACTATTTGTGTGTGTGTTCACTCCATGTCACTCACATGTATGGGTGGATTGAAACGGACACACATTCTGGAAAAGTGAGATATACAAATCGAACAGGAAAAGTAGCATTCAAGGACGACAGTCAACCATTAACACAGACACAAACAAAGAACCACTTTAAAGATGAATAAAAGGCAAGATAAGACCACCACAAATTAGTTGGCAATAGGGCTACCGCCAGCCACTGGGTTTTCAAATCAGGTTCTATGGCGCACCGAATCTCACTTTTAACCTATTGTCATCGCAGTAAACGGTACAATGTAAATAAAGATATCCCCTCCAGGTAATAATCTCTAGCAAACAAGGCGCCCTATAAGGATTTAGGTAGACGTCATCATAGGGTCCACAATCTGTCCGGCTATCGAACAATATAGTGGGGCACATTGGTGACATATATTGGTAGAATTGTGCATTTTGTGACAAAAGCACCAAAACCAAACATAATTGGACAATACTCTACTAAATATCTTTGGCTATGGAACCGCTTCAGATTTTTCAAAATGGCCGCCAACTATTCCATAAAGAATTAATGAAGCCCATAATTAATTGTTTTCATCAAATGTTGTTATTGTAAACACGCCAAATTCAGGACATTGATAAACAATAAAACATATAATATAATTTTGGTAATGTTTTCTTCAAAATGTCGCCATTTTCAAAATGGCCGCCAAAAAATGCTAAAAATAGTTGTTATTTTTTTTTTGTTGTTGTTGTTTCTGTACACGGGAACCAAAATGTGTTTTACAAAGGTGTTGTGTAGGTGTTTGTTTATAGGTGTATGTCTATACTTCAATATACACCCCTATACTTCAGGGGTTAGAGGTTTTACACATGAATACATACTATGCCAACTTTGAGCCTAGTTTGTCTTTAGTTGTCTTTAGCCTTAAGCATTTCTGAAGGGTGTTTAAGTCTCATCTTTATTAATGGCTTTTAGTTTATAATAACTCTAACTATACATCCAGTGACTTGGTAAAACACTATTAAAAGGAAAAACAACAATCTTGAATTATTTATCAATCATCCAAATTATCACCTGGATTTATTAATCCAATATCATGCTTGCATATACTTAAATTTAGATTTTTTTAATTGTTCATGGCTATTCTATTACAGGTTTTAATATAGTAATGGTGCAATATATTCCCCAATTAGCAATATGTAAAA
Organism: Cyrtodaria siliqua; assembly: GCA_037043455.1. Classification (NCBI taxonomy): domain Eukaryota; kingdom Metazoa; phylum Mollusca; class Bivalvia; order Adapedonta; family Hiatellidae; genus Cyrtodaria; species Cyrtodaria siliqua. The sequence goes on along the minus strand of JAWPHD010013663.1, from coordinate 7,665 downwards.
CTAATATCTTTTGAACTATTTACATATTTTTTTTATTTTTTTTTTAGTTGCCAGAAAAGGGCAAACCCATTTAATCTCCCCGTGAATGAGTGTGTTGTGGGTCGGAGAGGACCATCCCGCCACATAATTTACAACATATACATATTATGTTAAGTTCACAACACACATTCCCATTCAGGTTCTTTCATTCCTTAAAAACAAATATTATATACAAAGATATGATATCAAAGAAACAATGAAAGTGCTTTTTTTCCAAAGAACCAAAATGATATATATCGGTATTTAGCTTATATCAATCATCATGTTTGGGTAAAATTTGGTTTAAATTACTGTTAATTTTTTTTTTAAATATGTGTAACCAAATACTGGCTGCAAACATTCTCTCTGTAAAGGAATTATATAATACTTCTCAGTCCTAGTCACTTTTAGTTAATTTATACTATCAATTATCAGTTTCTTGGCCAAAAAGTATGTATGTATTTATAAGTTAGCATCTAAGGCTTCTTTATAAGTCGTCCATTTTTCGGAAAATGTCTCTACGTTATCATTTTTAACAGCTATATACTTCAGTGCTTTGTATGCATTTTTAAGTCTATTATTCATAGCAGTGACCGATAGCAATTTATTAAGACGTTTTGATGAAACAATATAATACTTTAACTTGATAATAATGTACAAATCGATTGATGATAGCATTATTATTGATTATGTAAAATTACTTCCAAAACTTATTACATCTTTTAAGTTGAGTGTAGTCTCAATAATATGTGTCCATTTAGCACCTGTAATTATCCACCTTCTTAACCATGTTGCTTTTAGACCATACATAAAAGCTCTTAAGTTGGTCGTTTTTAGCCCTCCTTCGATATAATCTTTTACAAGTACAGTGCGTTTTATTTTTGCTGGTCCTTCCTATAAAAATCGTATAGTATTGCATTTATTTGTTTTATAATGCTATCATTGGGATTCGGAAGGGATATGAATAAATGGTTAAGCATAGGCAATAACAGCGATTTTATAACAGTAATTTTTCCAAATGGTGTCAAGTATCTACGCTTCCACTGTTTGATTAAGTTTTTCGTCTTTATTATTTTATAAAAATAGTTAATATCAATAATTTTATTCAAGTCTACCTAACAACTTAAAATCTGTTTTACCCCATGATAGTTTCCACCTTGTTTTAATCGTATCACTGCTATACTTTTTAATACCTATCCATACTACTTGTGTCTTATCTAGGTTAACTTTAAGCCCCTAATATTGTGCAAAGTAAGATAACTCATTAAGCGTTTCGTTTAGAGAAGTATTTGAGCCGTCTAATATTACTGAGGCATCATCTGCATATTGTGAAAATTTAAATTCGGTATTTCCTATTGTAATTCCTTTAATATTTTTGTTGTTTCTGATTTTAATAGCGAGAACTTCTGCACACAAGATGAAGATATACGGTGGTAATGGATCTCCTTGACGGCATCCCCTATTTATTGTAAAAGACGATGATAAATGTCCCCCTTGGTTAATAGAAAGCTTTGCATTTTTGTATAAAACTTTAACCCATGAAATAATGGAAATACCAAATCCAAAAAACTTTAGAACTTTATGAATAAAAGCCCAAGATAGGGAGTCAAATGCCTTTTAGAAATCTACTAATAGAATTAATCCTGGTATATTATTTTCTTCAGTTAAGTGCATGATATCAAAAAGCTGTCTTGTATTTTCTCCCAAGTATCGCCCCGCTATAAAACCTGTCTGATCTTCATTTATAAGTTTGTATAAAGTAGCCTTAATTATGTTGGCTATAGCACCAGGTGTAATTTCATAAACACAATTTAATAACGAGATAGGTCTGTAGTTCTTTAACAATTTACGAGGTTTATTATCCTTTGGTATGCAAGTAATTATCCCCTCTCTTTAAGTAATAGATTATTCTCCATTTAAATAACCAAAATGTATTGCCCGTACTGTGTCCTAAATGCTTCCAAAAGACTTTAAAGAAGTCTGGGCTAAATCCATCGGAAACGGGACTACGATTATTGGCATTTTTTCTCAGCGATAAAGATGCTTGTTCAAAGTTATTGTTCCTTTTAAAGAGTTTGATTCCTCTATAGAAGCTTGGAAATATCATAATTTGAAAGTTCTCTATCTAAATCTATATCCAGTAAGTTGGTATCTCTGCTAGAATATAAAGATTCATAAAAGCATTGTGTTTCTTCAAGAATTTCAAATTAATCTGTAATTAAGGTACCGTCATCTTTTTCAACTTTTGGTATAATTTTGCTAGTGTAATTATAAGATTCAAGATTGAAGAAATAGCTAGTTGGTCTTTCTTCGTCTTCGATAAAACATGCTCTTGGTCTGATAACATAACCTTGCATTTTTTGTTTTCGTAAATTAGACAATGTTTCTTTTAAATTTTCTAATTGATCCAAACTTTTGGTGTACGGTTGTGCTCTATTTTTTCTATATTTTTGAGGACTTCTTTCTCTATTCTTTCACTTTCTTTCTAAAACTGGAATATGAAATAGATTTCCCTCTTAATTCCATTAAAAGTGTATCTAAAAATAGTTGATCGTTGACGACAAACTGTACATCATTATTTGATATATTATTTATGTTATCCAAATTATAAACCGGTAGCGCATATTGTATTTGTAGTAGACAATTTTAGGCTTCTCTACTAGGTTAAAATCGCCACATCATATCATTTTATCATTATTAATAGTCTCTGATAGTGATGCAATATTTTCATAAAAAGCAGGAGAGTCATTATTTGGACCATATATATTAATTAATGTAAATCTGTTATTATCAACAGTTAAATCTGCTAGAATAAGATTGCCTTCAGAGCATTATATATGGTTATGTAAAGTGTATTCTAAATCTTTATTAAACAATAGTGCAACCCCTCTGGCATTTGAATTACTTGAGCTGAGTATGCAATCATAACCCCATTGTGATCGAATACATTTTTCAGTAGCTTTTGTTGAATGAACATCTTGAAGGCAATATATATTACACTGTTTAGATTTCAAGTATTAAATACATCTAAACGCTTTTCAACAGAGCCAAGACCCTGACAATTAATTGACAAAATGTTAGCCTCCATCATTCAACACTAAAGACCAATAATAAAAATACGACCTAAACAGAGAGAATGCCCATACAGTACATGCAACTTGAAAGAAAATAAATAAACATGCGAACAAAAAAGCAAAATAAAAAGTGCCTGCATCATAACAAAAACAAGCACTGACTTTAGCAAAACCTGTTATGTGTTAACATAATGTTTGAATTAATTAAGACGATAAATTTAATAAGTATATCATTTAAAAAATATAAACTCTAAGAGCTGTAATTTCCTAACATTTAATGAACTGCTTGAAAACAATTATCATTGTAGAGAGCTTTTGTAGCTAGAGTACAACAAACGAGTTGAATACTCCAATATAAAGTTGGAAAACACCTTGATAAAATAATTATGAAAATATTATACTTTTTTTCTTATGTAAAAAAAAAAAAAAAATAATAATAATTTCAACAAACTTTTAAAGTAAGAATACTCACTTTTTCTAAATAATCCGTACAGACTTGTAAGTCTTTAATATAAAGTATCCATATATTAATAATCAACCTCAATATTCACAGTCACTTAAATATTAATATCATCCATGTTTTAAATCCTCAAATCACTGTTATTCATAATAAATTATATTTGGTCTGGTAAAGCCTATAATTATTTGACTGTAAACTGTATGACAATACATCTGTTATTGTCCAATCTTAAAAGTACTTCACTCAGAGTAAATAACTGTTACTTTTTCAATTAACTGTCCACTGATTATCCCAAGCTGAAAATAAGCTGATAATAATACCTATTCCATTCAAAGAATCAATATAAACTAACACACAACTTCCATACAACCTACATGTACAATCCAGTTATTTGTGTTTACATTTTAGTTCATGTATTAAATGGTATGATTCAGTGTTATTATCCTAAAAAAAATAAATCATCATCACAGTTACTATCCACAGAAATTGGTAAATGTTCACCTCCGCACAATAGTCGAAATGTCATCAAATAGATCACATCTGTGTCGTGTTCCTGTCCCAGTCTTCCCATAAACGGACCCGTTATAGTACCATGCCTGGTCAATATCCTTGTGATCCCACATGCCCTTGATGAGTTGTGCGTTGAGTTTTGTGACGTCGTCAATAAGACGGTGACCCATTTATTTGAAGTCATATTTACATAATTATTAATACTGCTTTTAAAACATGCATATGATATAGCAAAGCTAGCGGGATGCCGCGTGTTAAAAAAAAACTTGCTTGCCGAGTCCAATCTCCACGCAGAGTTACCGTTCCTTGCACTCACATATATCTCTGCTAACTACTAAATTACAAGATTTTGTTAAAACCTGTTAAATTGGAATATTTTTGCATGAAACTTATTTATTTCTTGTGTAAATATACTTTTCAGAATATTTGCAAATTAGATGTTGCAAGATTTGAAAAAATGCATGAAAACTATTTAGTTTTAATCAAAACTATTTTACTACAAAAATAATACGTACTTAGGTCTCCTCAATCGATAGGCATATGTAAACATTTCAAACCGAAGCTCGATAGCAGAAAATTACTAAACAAAATAACTCATTGAAAAACAATTTAAAAATATTGGATATAGGTGTATATTTATCCTTGCGGATCACGCAAAAGGATTTATTATAAACATCGTCATAACTTTTTTGAATAATCACGTGACCTAACCGTTTGCCCTATTTTCTTTGAAGTTGATAGAGTCTAATGTAACGACTCTGGTAGAGATTGTGCCGAGTCTTCTAAATGGTTAGAGAAAAAATATCGCAAAGGATACTTAATTTTTTCCCCCTCATTATCGATTTATCAGAATTAAATTTAATAAGATCTTAAATTACATTTGTTGATTTAATAAACGATATTAACAAGACACTATAATAACTAGTCATATCAGTCAAACATGTTCAATATCAGAGCTACCATTTAATTTAATCTAAACTTACTGATCTATGACCGGAAGAGTGCAATTGTTCTTAATCATAGTCACAGTATCCCATTTTCAAAAGACTGTATACAACATTCCTGCGTTGACACATCGTTTGTCACACACTTGTCTCTTTGACATCTACATTTAAGAAGTTCCTTGTAAACATTAAGGCCAGTGGCAGTGTTATCGAGAATGACTCCAACATATCCAATCCACCCTCCAGTCACCGGATGTAGGCATTTCAGAGGTGGACCTAAAGGCCACGTCTCCAACACACGTTAAGTCTGTTAAACAACTCTACAGGTGTGCTTGATAAGAGCTGCTGCAATTGGTGACATGGACTTGTTTATCTTGGATCAACAATTCTTTGTAACAAGTACATGTACTTTCTCGGTCATACATAAGGAAAACACATTTTCCAAGCAGCACAATTTTTGGAATTGGAGAGCTTGTGCAACCTGAACATAGTATTTCCAGGTTTTCCAAACACAGGGTTTGACCTCTTTCAGCAAATGAAGATAATTCATTACATCTAGTAAGTGTGAAAAGCACTATACGTCTTGGTTTATATGACCTAGCGGATTAGGCAATACAATGTGTAACGAAGCACCTAAAGTGATTCCTAGCTCCTAAAACTAACCCATAACCCTAACTAACTCACCCTAACTGTATTTACTGTACCATTGGTATAGCATGTACTACAACGTCTTTGTCTACTGTGTAGATCATAAGTCTTGTTTGGCATACTCTGCAACATGCAGCACACGCACTGTATCAACCTCTTAGTGAATTGATGGATATCAGTCTGCATCCTACTGTCTTTGTTTGATACAAAGGACATCTTCAATATCTGTTTCATTGAACGTGTTTAGTTTCTCTTCTATCGCAACCGATTGCTGAGCCAGGTAACCAGAGCTCTGCTTTTGTTTTGCATGATGGCTATCACGCTTTCATGTATATAAATATTCATCATGGGTAATGTATCTCCTATTAAACTTTCTGCAAGTGACATTCAACAACGTATAAATGAACTGCTAATCATACTTACTATCTGTTTTGCATGCATAAAACAGCATTGTAAAGGAGCTCGTATAGTCTTAAAATCCAAATAAGTTTTCCAAAGTTAGAAAGGGCTGGTGAGATACCAGATGAACCTTAATCCAAACCTTATATGATACATATATATGCGAGAGGAGAAAGCAAGTTATAGAATATGTTGTAAGTTGGTGATCACTAAGGAAAGACGTGTTCTGGTTTATCTGTTTAAAAAGTGACTTGGTTATGTCGTCCATAAGCTCTGATACAAACGTGTCATGCTTTGCATGACATACTTTAGCAATTTCTGTCGCACAAGAGTCTTCTATGTAATTTACGTAAGTCAAGCACCAGTAAATCCTCAATATTGTCCTTGAATATATTTTGCTAATTCCTCTACTGTGTCATTCCACCTGTCTTACTAGTATGAACATATTTAACTTATTCATGTTGGCAAAGATCGGAGTACTTTCTTTGGCAGTGTCTGATGAATTATTTCAATAACTGAAATTAACAGATAATCAGGCCATATCATCAAGCTGCGATGTGTTTTCAAAACCTACTGCAACTCAGTCTTCTTTTATGGTCTTATTTTCTGTTCGTGAGCTAGCTCAATGGGATTGATGAGACAACACTAATGAAGTTCATCTCACACACACACATAGGTGACTAAGATTTAAAGTGTATCTGCAATTGCGAACTTTTGGTTTCTCTTGATGATCGTCATGTGCAATAACTGTAAGCCCGGTTTACAATAAGTATGCTAATCTACGGTGCCCTCTTAGGGTCGATGGTCGATGGTAAGATGCGATGGTAGATGGTAAGATGCGATGGTCGATGGTAGGATGCGATGGTCGATAGTAAGATGCGATGGTAAGATGCGATGGACCATCGACCATCGCATCTTACCATCGACCATCGCATCTTACCATCGCATCTTACCATCGACCATCGCATCAATCGTAATGTATATTAGGCCTCTTCTGCGTTTTATCGACACTCCTCTCGCCCCCACCCCCCTCTCTCTCTCAATATAATCTCAGGTTTGTCAGTGAGACAATTTTATTAAATATTAAATTGATAAATATGTTAAGACGAGTGTAATTAAAACTATTCAACCATGTTGGGTGGGTGTATAAGTGGGTGTGGGTGTGGGTGTGGGTGAACAAAACTTGCTTTGTTCAATTCTAATTAATTTTATATGAGCGTTCAACTTAGGCTTAGCTAAAAGTTATGTGTGTTTAGGGTAACCCGACCCTACCTATTTCTTCTGGTGAAACCTAGCATTTTTTTTCCAATTTACCAGAAAAATATAAAAATCAAGGCTGTTTTGGGTATAAAATGCTATGCTCCTATATATATAAATATATATATAAAGTATATATGAAAAAAATCCGTACATTTTTCTGGCATAGTATATATAGAACCCTGCCTAAACACACATATTTGTCTGTTTGGCCTTATTACGGAATTATAGCTCACCTATAAACGCGTGCAATCTATTAGACTTCAAACTTCGGAATTCGGAATTCAGAAGTACAAAAAACTTGGCATTGTCGCCATTATGTGTCTGGGTTTGAGTAAGTTCCAGTGGAGAGAGG